>MJUU01057536.1:29758-53391 GCA_002080025.1 Modiolus philippinarum | reverse complement strand
GCGGACACCGATATAATATAAAATAGAGAAAAAGTGCCTTTACTTTTAAATTGATGGTTAAAATATATGAAGTTTTAGTTTCGCCGACACTGGTATAATATAGAATAGAGAAAAAGCGATCTTTCTTTTAAATTTATGGTTAAATTATATGAGGTTATAGTATTACAGAAACCGGTAAAATATATAATAGAGAAAAAGTGCACTTTCTTTTAAATTTATGGTTAAATTTTATGAAGTTTTAGTATTGCGGACACTGGTATAATATAAAATAGAGGAAAAGTCTCCTTTCTTTTAAATGTATGGTTAAATTATATGAAGTTTTAGTATTGCGGACACCGGTATAATATAAAATAGAGAAAAAGTGCCCTTTCTTTTAAATTTATGGTAAAATTATATGAAGTTTTAGTATTGCGGACACCGGTATATTATAAAATAGAGAAAAAGTGCACTTTCTTTTAAATTTATGGTAAAATTATATGAAGTTTTAGTATTGCGGACACCGGTATAATATAAAATAGAGAAAAAGTGCTCTTTCTTTTATATTTAAGGTTTAATTATATGAAGTTTTAGTATTGCGGACACCGGTATAATATAAAATAGAGAAAAAGTGCCCTTTCTTCTAAATTTATGGTTAAATTGCATGAAGTTTTAGCATTGTGGACACCGTTATAATAGAAAATAGAGAAAAAGTGCCCTTTCTTTTAAATTTATGGTTAAATATATGAAGTTTCAGAATTGCGGACACCGGTAAAATATAAAATAGAGAATTATATGAAGTTTCAGTATAGCGGACACCGGTATAATAGGAAATAGAGAAAAAGTGATCTTTCTTTTAAATTAATGGTCAAATTATATGAAGGTTAATTATTGCGGACACCAGTTTAATATAAAATTGAGAAAAAGTTATCTTGCTTTTAAATTTATGGTTAAATTATATTAAGTTTTAGTATTGCGGACACTGGTATAATATAAAATAGAGAAAAAGTGCCCTTTCTTTTAAATTTATGGTAAAACTATATGAAGTCTTAGTATTGCGGACACTGGTATAATATAAAATAGAGAAAAAGTGCCCTTTCTTTTAAATTTATGGTTAAATTTTATGAAGTTTTGGTATTGGGTACACCAGTATAATATAAAATAGAGAAAATGTGCCTTTTCTTTTATATTTATGGTTAAATTATATGAAGTTTTAGTATTGTGAACACCGATATAATATAAAATAGAGAAAAAGTGCCTTTTCTTTTGTATTTATGGTTATATTATAGAAGTTTCAATATTGTCTAAATGTAATTTAAAAGTAATGTTTCTTTTCTTAGATAGTTCTGGCTGATTTTGCAGCATCTTTCATTAGTTCATTACTATATATATCAGGAGTTTTTTTTTAATTATCAATTATTTTTATTAACATTTTATTTATTAATTTCTTTTCCGTTTTTGCTGACAAAATTACACAATTTTAAGTTTTTGCCGCAGCTATTCTGATATTGTACGTTACATCAAAAGTCGAGACAGTTCCCGAGAGATAGTTTGTAACACCGATGACATAAATGCTGTTTCATATAGAAAACCGACTTTTTTCTTTTGTCAAAATTAACAGTTGTTTTATTTATATGCGGTCGTATATATCACATTGTAATTTATACTGCGAAATTTTAATTTTTCATTTCGAGTTCGTTTCATGAAAAAATATAAGATTATTAAACCGACACGGTGCACATTACACGGTACACGGTACACGATACACGGTACACGATACACCATTGGGAACTTTCTGTATCATTCATCGTGCGAATCGTGTGCGCTCAACGTGTGAATCGTGTGCGTTCGTCGTGTGAATCGTGTGCGTGTGGTAGGGAATGTTGAACGTTTCCATCGCTGTATCTCCCACTTTTGGATTCATTTTTGACAAAAGATGCAAAAATTTGGTATCGCGAGAAAGACAAAGAGCTAAAATGCTAAATATTTCAGTCTTATAAGGTAATATTGGAAAAAATACATATAAATGTTGTCTCGCGACAATTGAAATAAGCACTGAAATATAATATCTCCCACTTTTGAGGTCATTTTTAACAAAAGATGTATAAATTTAGTATTGCAAGAAAGGAAAAAACTAAAATGCAAAATATTTCAATCTTATAAGGTAATATTGGGAAAAATACATATAAATGTTGTGTCACGACAACTGAAATAAGCACCAACATATGATATCTCCCACTTTTGGATTCATTTTTGACAAAAGATGCATAAATTTGGTATCGCGAGAAAGACAAAAAGCTAAAATGCAAAATATTTCAGTCTTACAAGGTAATTTGGGGAACAATACATAAAAATGTTGTGTCACGACAATTGAAATAAGCACCAACACATAATATCTCCCACCTTTGGATTTATTTTTGACAAAAGATGCATAAATTTGGTATCGCAAGAAAAGAAAATAGCAAAAATGCAAAATATTTCAGTCGTATAAGGTAATATTGGAAAAAATACATATGCATGTAAATATTGTGTCCCGACAATTGAAATAAGCACCGACATATAATATCCCCACTTTTGAGGTCATTTTTAACAAAAGATGCAAAAATTTGGTATCGCCAGAAAGACAAAGAGCTAAAATGCTAAATATTTCAGTCTTATAAGGTAATATTGGAAAAAATACATAAAAATGTTGTCTCGCGACAATTGAAATAAGCACTGAAATATAATATCTCCCACTTTTGAGGTCATTTTAACAAAAGATATATAAATTTAGTATCGCGAGAAAGGAAAAAAGCTAAAATGCAAAATATTTTAATCTTATAAGGTAATATTGGGAAAAATACATATAAATTTTGTGTCTCGACAATTGAAATAAGCACTGACTTATAATATTTCCAACTTCTGTGGTCATTTTTTACAAAAGATGTATAAACTTCGTTTGTATTGCAAGAGAGGAAAAAAGCTAAAATGCAAAATATTTCAATCTTATAAGGTAATTTTGGGAAATATAAGAAAGTTGTGTAGCAACAATTGAAATATAAAGCACCAAAATATAATATCTCCCAATTTTGGATTCATATGCCTTTTAACAAAAGATGCATAAATTTAGTATCGCGAGAAAGGAAAAAGCTAAAATGCAAAATATTTCAATCTCATAACGTAATTTTGGGAAAAATACATAGAAAAGTAGTGTCGCAAAAATTGAAAGAAGCACCAACATATCTCAAATTTTTGATGCATTTTTGAAAAAACTATAAATTTGGTATCTCTAGAGGGGAAAAAGGCTTAAATGCAAAATATTTCAATCTTATAAGGTCATTTTTGACAAAAGATTCATAAATTTTTTTTATTGCAAGAAAGTTTTTTTTTTAAATTACATATGAATTTAATGTCTCTAGCATAAACATATGCCTCGATAAAATACCCTTTTTGGAAAGATTTATTAAGAATTTAATGTGACGTAAGCAGGGAATGTATAAATAAAACAAAAGAACGTTATAATTTATAATGGCATTTTGGTTTTAATTTATTATCAAAAATTGATTAAAAAGAGAATGAAGTCGTCGAGGTTTCATACTTTTTTACTAACGACTTTGACATTTTCCCGGATTGAATCACTCACAGTGTGACGGGTGCTGTTAACAGAGCAGGACATGCTTACCCTTCCGGAGCACCTGATGTCACTCTCAGTTTCACTGGAGTTCACACTGTGAGTGCTTTTGTTCTGAATGTTGTAATTTCTGTTTCTGTGCTTTGTATCTGTCCAACGTCATTGTTTTCTGTGTTCTCGTTTTTGCCCTGTCTTTGGACTTCGATTTTTGTGAATTTCCCCCTTTGTTCCTTCGGTATTCTACTGCCGTTGTTTTTTGCTTAAAGTTAATTTCGTCATATTAATATCACGTATTTTGAAGTGACCAATCGTTAAGAGCAATCCAAAGCTGCCACGAAGTTCACTTCAAGTGCACTTTGCTATCACTCCCGCGAACGCATCTTCTTTTCATGTGCACTTGAAAGTGGTCACAAGTTCACTCTAGGCTGTCATGGAATCACTTTCAAGTGCACACGAAGTGCATGCGAGGAACGCTTTTGGAGTGCACTTGGATGGAATGTTGCGTCAGCACCCAACTGTACGTGCCTAACGAAGGTATCACAACACTCGCTTCTATAACAATATTTCTTTAATTTAGACAATACTGTCGCAGTGAACTGTCGTAAGCTGGAGAAAACAAAAGAGGGGATGCAGTGGATTCTTAAATAAGAATCCACAGTTAATACAATAGAATAACGTCACAACAATGGTTTAAGTATGAATATTACTGCTAAAACATTATGTTCACTATTGGAAAGTCGAAATCATCACGCTTGTCGTAAAATTTTATTTTCAGATGTCCAGAGTTGTCAATGTAGAGGTACAGGTCCCGGTATGATGCAGATGATGGTGTATCAGTGGTCTCTTTAATCTCGAGTTCATTTTGGTATATATAGCATAAGCTGTAAGGTGATTCAAGTCATTGTAGTTGGTGAATTTCCTAAATGAATAATTTTTGAAATGGTTATTTTCAGATTTTTCAGACTGATTGACATTGGTGACAATGGAATTTGAAAAGATGTCGAAATGTGATACTGTGAAAAAGATCTGTTAAAAATAAAAAAATGTGCAGTTAGCGTCTGTGAGTGACAACACCTATGAAAAAGTTTTGTATTATTTATAAATATTTTTATGTTCAATTGAGCTTGGCGAATTAGAACATAATAAAATTTCACTTCACTATATATATATATATATATATATATATATATATTGATTTTGTACTTTATTTGATGTTTACGAAAACACTATAGATTTAGATGTTCCTATCAAATTATAGTGGATTTTGTATGAATTTTGAAATTGTAATTTTAAGATTTAATAATTTTTTTAAGTAACAATCTTAAGAATGAAGATGTGCTCCAAAACTAAATGTCCAGTGCTTAGAGAGTGGTGTTGCTTTTTGGTCCATAACATTTCATATTTTCCTATTTGCTTTTTGGTGTTGAATTCACTCTGGAAGAAATCTGTTAAAAGTGTATCCAGTATTTTATGCTCACACCCCGTCTCCTAATGAGGTTTTTAACCACGCTCTAAAAATTGGATGCCTCCTTTAATTTCCCGGTCAAAAAGTAAATGTCCAGTGCTTCGAGAGTTATGTTGCTTTGGATAAGTAAATAAACGAAGCATAAAGAGCTCCGATCATGCCTAAAGAAAACAGTGCCAAACGCCTTTTTGAGGCTGTAAAACCAAAAAATCACTAAAGGTCAACAAAAACTATCATAGAAAATGTACCTGAGATCTGATCCTTGATTTTCACAATTCGTTTTGTTTCCTAAATCTAGTTATTATCCCCCCGCTTAGCGAATGTAATGCAGTCCGTCCGTATGTAAAAGGATATAAGTAACAATATAAAAGTTGTCCGTGCCAAAGGTTTCGGAATTTTAAAATTTGTCCTCAGGGAGGGATAATGAGCGAAATTTTATTTCGAGTTATCCAGTAATAGATTTGTATTCAAAATCTTCTGAAGTATTTATGTTTGGAATCTGAAACTTTCTATATTAGTTCCATTATATTTTTTTTATTTGCTAATGGTAGCGGTAATTTGGTATGACCCCTAGGGGCATGCCCTGAAGGGACCAAAACAAAACGTTAAACGATAAGTACTCAGCATATGACTGGAACTTTATGTATAATTTTAATTTTTTTGTTAACATTTTCACCAGGAATAGCTTGAATTGCTCTTGGAATCCTAGATAAGAATTTAGAATTTTGACTTCGGTGTCAAATTTGGTAAATTTTCTGAAAATGTCAAAGGCCAATATTTTCTTTAAATTCTAACATAAAATCATATAATTAAGCAAATATTTAATGTCATTAGATAGTAGGACCACTTAAACTTCAAAACTATGATTCTTATATTGGTAAATTTCTTGAAGCTCTCAAAAACCCATTACTTTTTGGAATTTTGCCTAGCAACCGTATCTTTTTTGGTGCCTTATTTTATCAGTGATCATTTTCAATAGTCAGATTGCAAAAAACTTTGATTCTGATTTTGGTAAATTTCCTGAAAGTCTTAAAGACCTGTTATTTTTTGGAATTCTACCAAGCAACTATATCTTTTTCAATTCCTAACAGTAATGATGATCATTTTCAATAGTCAGATTGCAAAAAAACTTTTATTCTTATTTTGGCAATTTCCTGAAACTCTCAAAGACGTGTTATTTTTGGAATTCTACCTAGCAACGGTATCTTTTTCCATTCATGTTATAGATAATTAAATATTGTAACTATTTTAAAAATGCATTTTATTCAATGTTTTTATTTTGTTTGGCCTTGATATTATGTAATTTGTTTGGCTTAGTTATGTAACTTGTTCTAGAATTTAAATTTAGATTTTAACACATAGATTTTTCTTGATCTTTCCCTTATATAATCATTGTAGTCATGTGATTATCAGTTGATTGGAATGTTCCAGTTATATCTTGTGATGATTTTTCTAGAAAGAATAAATGTATATATATTAGGTAGCAGAAAAGGGTTGGAGCAGTCAGTTTAATTAGTTTGTACAGGATTATCATGCACATCTTTCGTATTGGAAATCGAAATCAATTATTGTGAATATATTATCAACTTTTTAGTGAGGATTATATTAGGAATATTCATTTGGACATTTATTGGTGGACTTCAGTGAACTATAATTTTGAATATTTACTTGGACTTCATTATTGTCAGATAAGTCATATATTATATAGTTAATTTTTAAAATAAAAACTTTTGTCTTATTAAAAATTAATTTTGGGCCAAATTTGTTTTATATTTGCTGACTTAAATTTACAATAATTTATTGGTTGTTTCTACCACATAACAGAAATTCGGGGCTCGTCCGGGATATTTGGAATTGTTTAAAAAAGAAATTATTTTATTTCTGTTAAATAGGAAATTTTTAAAAGTCAGCAATAAATTTTTTACAAGATGTCATTTGATCCAGAACAATTCATGTCTACGTGTCAGGTGGAGAATTTTGAGAAGCTTAAAGGATGAATTAATTATATAAGGGAAACATTTGAAACTAAACGTCAAACTGGAATGAGAAAATTTGAAATTCAAAATGTGATCACAACATATTTGGTTTAAGAAGATATTTTTGATAAATCTGTTTTGGCGAATTTTGGCATTCAAACACCTGATCTGGAAATTCAAAAATTAGAAATTCAGAAAGAATTAGAAATTAGAAAATTAGAAATAGAGAGACAGGAAAGAGAAAGAAAACTAGAAAATGAACAGCAGGAAAAAGAAAGAGAACTAAATTTTCAATTAGAAATGAAAAAAAAATATAATTAGCTGAAAAGAATCAGCACCTTTCTCAGAATTCTCAGACATTTTATGTTGCTAAAAATATCAGGTTGGTCCTTCCTTTTCAGGAAAAGGATGTTGACAAATATTTTCTGCATTTCGAAGAAATAGCTCAGAATTTAAAGTGGTCAAAACACAATCGGTTAAAGTTATTACAGAGTGTGTTAATTGGTAAAGCCAGGGACATATATACTCAGTTATCAGTAGAATAGGCTTCAGATTATGGCACTGTAAAAGAGTTAATTCTAAAAGCCTATGAACTGGTCCCTGAAGCTTACCGCCAAAAATTTAGGAATGCAGAAAAACAGAGTGACCAAACCTTTGTAGAGTTTGCTAGAACTAAAGAGCAACTATTTGATTGTTGGTGTTCATCAAAGAAAATAAATAACAATCATGAGAAATTACGTCAGTTACTTTCAAAAACAACGGCAGTAGAATACCGAAGGAACAAGGGAAGCGATGACTACAAAAATCGAAGTCCAAAGACATGGCAAAAACGGTAACAGATAAAAACAAAGACAAAACAAGGACGTGAGACAGCTACAATGCACGGAAATAAAAAGATAACATTTAGAACTAAGGCACTCATAGTGTGAACTCCCATGAAAACCGGGAAGGACATCAGGTGCTCCGGAAGGGTAAGCATGTCCTGCCTTGCTAGCGACACCCTTCACACTATCAGTGAGGCATATAGTGTTTTGGAAGGTCCGATTGGTAGCGGATTGGTAAATGTCATTTTCTAACCCTTAGAGAAAAAAAACAATGAAATCCATGATACATGTAACTTCTCTAACCCTCAAACAGTATCATGGTGAAATTTTAAAAAAGCTTTTTATAAATCTATATAGTATGAAAACAATCAATCAATTGAAGAATTTAAAAGTTGTATTAATACTGACATTAAAACTTTTATTGATGAACAAAAAGCTGAAACTTTGGAAATTGCTGCACGCTTAGCCGTTAATTTTTCACTTACAAATAAAACACATTTTTTTAATAAACCACAGAAATTTTTCAGAAATCAAAATAATTCCACAAATGTTTTAATAGTAGGCAACGTCCAGTAAATAGCTCGCCCAAGTCTTATCACCCTAACAATCACAGAGAGCATTTAAGTCGATTTCGTGTAATTATTGTAAGAAGGAAGGTCATTTGATATCTGACTGCTATAGGTTAAAACAAAGGAGGGAAGGTGAAGTTAAACCCAGTGGTTTTGTTGAGTCGTCACAATGTTTGCCTCATTTTGGTACAGATGTGCATAGTTCTTTTTCTGAGGTGAAGTCTGTTTCTGATCCTGTTGGTAAGGTCCAGGTCAAATCCCCATCTAGTCCCATTATGGAGAATTTTGAAGCATTTATTAGTGATGGTTTTGTGTCGCTTTCGAGTGATTTTTGTAATTCTACCCCTATTCGAATTCTAAGAGATACTGGAGCCTATCAGTCTCTTTTGTTGGCGGAGACCCTGCTTTTCGATGATATTTCTAGTACTGGTAGAAATGTTCCTATTAAAGGGGTAGATTCTAGTGGTTATACTGCTATTCCTCTCCATAATGTTTATTTGTATCAAGTCATTATTGCCCTTTCTTGGTAATGATTTAGCTGGGGGATAAAGATCAAAGAAATCCTATTGTGACAGACAAGCCTTCTTTTGATCAAGTTCCTGATTATGCTGAACAGGAGTTTTCTGGGTTGTATCCTGACTGTGCGGTAACTCATGCTATGAAAAAGAAATGTGTGGAAGTTCAAAAAGTTGATGAAAATAGCACTGATGGTTTTGATTTGTCGGATACATTTATGAGTCAACTTAGTGATGTTGGTGTCAAAACAAGCAAGCCCTTGGAGTTTTCTGATAGTTCATTGGTTCAAGGTGATGATTTTCTATGCCTACGTTTAGCAGTGAGCAACATAAAGACCCTGAAATTTTATGTCTTCTCAATAGGGCTGTTGATGGAAGTGATTCTTTGCAGGAACCTGTCACTTATTTTACTAAAAATGGTGTTCTTAAATGGAGACCTTCTGATGTATCTGCTGATACAGAATGGGCAGTAAAATATCAAATTGAAGTACCAAAGGTGTATAGAGCTGAGATATTAAGCATGACCCATGATACTCCCTTGTCAGGACACTTAGGTATAAATAAGACTTAGACTAAAATTTTAAATTATTTTTATTGGCCTAATCTCAGAAAAGATGTCTCCAATTACTGCAAGTCTTGTCATACATGTCAGTTATTAGGAAAACCAAACCTAGTTATTCCAAAAGCACCTCTTTAGCCAATACTTGCCTTTGAGGAGCCTTTAAGAAGAATATAAATAGATTGTGTACGACCTTTACCAAAAACTAAATCTGGTTATCAGTACATGCTAACTATCATGTGTGCATCCACAAGGTTCCTGAAGCTATTCCTTTAAGAAATCTAAAGACTAAAACAATAGTTAGGGCTTTAACTAATTTTTTTACTTTGTTTGGCCTACCAAAATCTATTCAATCAGACCAAGGTTCATTAGGCCTTAAAAAGTAGAGATCATCTGCATATCACCCTGAAAGTCAAGGCGCCTTAGAGCGATTTCATCAAACCTTAAAAAATATGATGCGGACCTACTGTTTTGACAGAGTGAAGGATTGGGATGAAGGAATTTCTTTTCTTTTATTTGCTGTAAGAGAAGTAGTCCAGGAATCATTAGGTTTCAGTCCATTTGAATTAGTTTTTGGACATACAGGTAGGGGCTCGCTCAAACATTAAATGAAAAAAAAATGACCACTTACATCTCATTGATTACGTTTCAGACTATCGCACTAAACTTGTTAAAGCATGTGAACTAGCAAACAAAAATCTTAAATCCAGTCAAGAATTCATAAAAGCTAAATATGACCAAAATTCTGTAAAACGTAATTTTGACCCTGGTGATAAACTACTTGTTTTACTTCCTGTTCCTAAAAAGCCACTTGAAGCCAGATATTTTGGTCCATATATTGTTGAAAAGACACTGAGTGACTTAAATTATATTATCAAAACACCTGACAGGCGTAGACATAATAGGTTGTGACATGTAAATATGATAAAACCTTATACAGATAGAAATAGCACATATATTGTACATTCTGTATTTATAGTTAGTGTTGACCCTGACAATGCTGAAAATGACTTTTGTGAAATGATTGATTCGCCATCTATAACACCGAAGCTGAAAAATTCACAGATTCTACAAGATTTGGATTCGAAACTTCAACATTTACCAACGGTTCGAAAGAAACAGTTAAAGCAGTTACTCCATGGATTTGAACATTTGTTTCCGGACATTCCAACACGAACTGATAAAATATTTCATGACGTTGATGTTGGTGATTCAGTATCCGTATCGACTGAATCCGATCAAAAAAAAGTACCTGCATGATGAAGTTCAGTATTTGTTAAAAAATGACTTTATTGAACCGAGCAAAAGTAATTGGAGCTCGCCTTGTATTCTAGTGCCAAAACCTTATGTGTACGGACTATAGAAAATTATACAGTGTTACAAAAACTGACTCACTTCCAATTCCGCGTATTGATGACTGTATTGATAAAATTGGAGATGATATATACATTACAAAAATTGTCTTGTTGAAAGGATTTTATCAATTTCCTCTTACAGAGCGTGCAAAAGGACTTTCCGCTTTTTTTACACCCGATGGACTATTCCAATACAAAGTGATGGCTTTCGGAATTCGCCGGCAACTTTTCAGCGTCTCATCAACAGTGTTATTCCTGGAATTGACGGTTGTGAAGCATACATTGATAACATTCTTATATAAAGTGACACTTGGGAAGAACATCTTCAGATACTTCGAATTTTTTTTGAACGTTTATGCAGTGCTATGTTAATAGTCAACCTGTCCAAAGTGAATTTGGATGATTCGGATGTGCTTATGTAAACTATTTAGGTCATGTTGTAGGTCAGGCTCAGGCAAAACATATTGATGCTAAAATTAGTGCTATTTCTAGTGCTCCTAAACCTGAGAATAAGAAACAATTGATGCGTTTTCTAGGAATGGCTGGATATTATAGAAAATTTAAAACTTCTCTTCTACTGGTGAGCCTTAACTAAACTATTGAGAAAAAAATGTGGAGTTCATTTGGTCTAAAAGTTGTGACGAAGCATTTGAAGAATTAAAAGCCATCCTAGAAAGTGCGCCAGTTTTAGCAACACCTAATTTTGATTGTCAATTTAAGTTAGCAATAGATGCTACAAGAAGGTAAAGATGGTATAGATCATCTAATTTGTTATTTTTCTAGAAAATTTAATAAACACCAGAGAAATTACTCCACCATTGAAAAAGAATGTTTGTCACTGAATTTGGCTTTGCAACATTTTGAAATTTATGTTACAGCTTCAATTCAGCCTTTCATTGTATATACTGATCATAACCCTCTTAAATTTATTCATAAAATGAAAGATAAAAATCTAAGAATTTTGAGGTGGAGTTTGACTTTACAAAGTTTTAATCTAGACATTATATATATTAAAGGAAAAGATAATGTGATTGCAGATGCACTGTCAAGAGTCTGATTTTTTATGACACCTCTTTGTAAATATATTTGTTTCTTTACATTCACACATTTTCATTTGAGGGGGGCGCTATAAGTAATAAAATATTGCAAATATTTAAAAATGCAATTTTTTAATTGTTTTTATTTTGTATGGCCTTGATATTATGTAATTTGTTTGGCTTAGTTATGTAACTTGTTTAGAATAAACAATGGTCAAGGTTATTACACCTTAGAACATGTGAAATATTCTAAAATATTCTATTGGGGCAGTCAGTTTAATTAGTTTATACAGGATTATCACGTACATCTTTCGTATTGTGAATATATTATCATCTAATGGTGAGGATTATATTAGGAATATTCATTTAGACATTTATTGGTGGACTTTAGTGAACTATAATTTTGGATATTTACTTGGACTTCATTATTGTCAGATAAGTCATATATTGTATAGTTAATTTGTAAAATAATTACTTTTGTCTTATTAAAATTGATTTTGAGCCAAATTTGTTTTATATTCGCTGACTTCAATTTACAATAATTTATTGGTTGTTTCTACCACACAACATTCCCTAAGTTATGATGATCATTTTCTAATGCCAGATTGCAAAAAATATTTGATTCTAATTTTGGTAAATTTCCTGAAACTCTCAAAGACCTGGTTTTTATTTTATTTATTTATTTTTTTATTTTTTTTTTTTTTTGTATTCTACCTAACAACCATACGTTTTCCATTCCTAACAGTTATGATGATCATTTTCAAATGCCAGATTGCAAAAACATTTTGATTCTAATTTTGTTGAATCTCCTAAAACTCTGAAAGACCTGTTATTTTTGGTATTCTACCTAGCAACCATACCTCTTTCAATTCCTTATATTACGAATCGTTGTTTTCAATAGAAAGACTGCAAAAATCTTTAATTCTAAATTAAATTTGTATTGATGATTCGTCTACATATATTTTCAAAACCAAACTTTTGTATGAGTCCAAAAAAGGTGAGCGGGGGGGGGGGGTTGCAATCTCTGATTGACATTATATCATTAATATATTAAATCAAGTTGTTTAATCTTATTTCTTTTTGCATTCATGGAAGATGATTTGTTTTGCAAAATAGTAAATGTCCTTTTTAACAATAGCTACATGCAATTCATTTGTGCCACAAGAGTGGGAGATCATGTTTAACCTTTCGGGGTTTCCGATGACAACTAATTTGTTGCGAGTTCACATCATCATACACCATTTTTTTAAGGCAAATATTGTCATACGGCAGTGTTGCGTCCACAAATCCTGAAACAATAGACTTTGGTTTTTAAATACATTGTATTACAAATATACAAATTATACTTACATCAAATTTGCATCTAGGTCAGCTTCCATTTGATTCAATTTATTTTCTGCATCATCTAAATCTCTGGTACAAAGCTCTATTTCTTGGAGAAGTTTTGATATTTCCGCATCTGATATATCTTTCTGTTTAGACGCCTTTTCTCGAATATCCTTCAAATCCAATTTAAGTTGTTCACATTCTTCTTCTTTGTCACTCAGAATTCTTCATGTGAATAAATGTATAAATATTTCATGAATAATTAACAAATTAATCTTCATCACTTAGCAAGTAAAATCAAGTAAAATCAATAAAAAAACTGATAATGCATGCAAATTATGCATGTAGCTTAATATTGCATCAACATCCAAGTTTTAGTGGCTGTAAAATTAGCAGTGGATGTAAAAACGTATCCAAAATATCATTCAGCGAAAATAAAAGTTGATGACGATACAACACAAACAAAAAAATCACCTGCCAGAAAAAAGTCAGTAATCGCCAATGTCTACAACAAATGCATCGGTCCCATTTTCACGACTTATTGGAAAAATTTGGTAATATGGCGATAACCAGAGTAAACAAAGTCAGTAAGTGGAAATTTAACCATTGGCCTACACCGGGTATCCCGATACAGTCCACACGGAGGGATACAAAACTCACGGAGCAGCCGATACAATTTTTATTTCATGGTGCTTACTTTAATTTCCTTCCATTATCTTTTCCAGAAAACTTCTACCTTATTTGCTTACATTCTCTAATAGCCTACTACTTGGACTACAAGGCATGCAATTTTCGATCATTTTCAGCGTGAACAAAAAGTTATTAATGTTTCATTTCTGAAAACCTTTTTACAAATGCAAGTTTACAGTGCAAGCATCTCTACTGACAGCCACTGTGCGCTGCAACTAACGGCTGCTAAATGAAGGCAAAAACATCGCCAACACTAACTAATTTGATAAAGCTCGTTTTATACTATTATCTTTGAAATCCTTGATTTATGAACGGAGGTCACTCTTAATAACGGTAAAAATTACACGGAACATTGTTTTTCAATGATACTGATTCTACAGAGCATTGATACAATTCTCACGTAGCAATACAAAACTACCATAAGCCAAGAATCTTTTGCTTAATTAAAACTTTACTGTTAATGTAGTGTTGTTCAACATTTAGCTAGTGAATTCCGCTAAAATCGGTGCTAAGAGCTGTCTTGAGCTTATTGTGAGGTAGGAGTGTCTGCTCCTTGTTGAAGGCCTCAAGGTGAGTTCAAGATGAAGAACAACAATGAAAGCGATGCTCTATTTGCTTAATCTTACCGTGTATTTAAAAGGATTTTGTCCCATGTACATTAACTCAATATCCCTTTATTTGTTTGTCTGAATAGGTTTTGATTGATAGTATGTCCAAAACGCAGTCAAAACCTTTTTGAAAGTATTTGTATATGACTTTTTTTGCGGTCGTATAACGGTATGGCGCAACGTCGGTGTCTTCGGCGTCTTTGGATAGCTTATCTTGGTTCTTGCGGACGAACCTTTTTTGGCTGTAAAAACTACATTTTTCATCAGATCTTGATTGTGTTTCTTTCAATTTATTCCTGAGAATATTCACATTCAGTAGAATGTCAACTGATTTTATGTGACCTACACCGTTTACCAGATAATTAGTGCAAAATCTTTTACAAATAACATGTATCCAAAATATTTACTTTTCATTGGATTTTTGGAGTTTGTTTTTTTTTATTTTTTCTTTCAGTAAGTTTTTTTATTTATTTCTCTTAAGATTGATTGATTAATTGGTTAGAGTTAAACGTCCAATGAGCAATATTTCAGCTATATCAGGACGAGAACAAGTTAATTAATTGAAGACATTGCAAATAAAAGAAGAAAAAAAGGTGGGAGGGACAACCGGGGCAACGACTTGAAAGGGGAAGAAATGAGTAGGGACAGGAAATTTAGCCTTCCATATGCATACGATACCCAGTGCGAATGCTCTCTTTAGAGAAATATAGAAGGGGTCTTTATACTGCATGGAACGTGGCGTTTCTCCACACAAATGGCTACAATGGTTCGTGGTCAGGCTTTCCGTATTATGACCTGACCACCCCATATAGACAGGGCATTCCCCTATCCACCATCTGTGAAAGCGCCCGTCAGCTCTGTAGCCGAAACCCCTAAAACCGGTTCAGATGCCGGGTATTTTCCAATAGATGTTAATAAATAAATTCACATAACCATGTCTATCGTTATTTTCTCACAACACTGGTCTTAATTTGCTGCCGTCGTATAAACTTTCGACAGTGGCTATTGAAACAACGGTAGTAGAATACTGACGGAACAAAGGGTCGGTATATACAAAAATCGAAGTCCAAGATATGCCCATACCGACAACACAGAAAACAATGACGGTAGACAGCCACAAACACAGAAACAAAAACACAAAATTCAAAACTAAGACACTCACAGTGCGATCTTCCATGAAACTTAGAGTGACATCAGGTTCTCCGGAAGAGTAAGCAAGTCCTGCTCTGTTAACAGCAACCGAGGAAAATCTTTTTTGCAAGATTTTTTTAGTAGCTGATAGGTTAATATCGTTTTAAAACACCAAGACATAACCAATAAAAACCAAGAACCAGCATTGTTACCAAATCGGGAAAAAGAACGGTTGCTGAAAAATTCCTCCACAGGAAAGGTTATACGCCATGAATAATAGTCGACTGTAGTATTAAAGATCAAGCATCAATGTTGCACATTTAGCAATTACTAAAATCACTCACTAAATGATACCTACTTAATGGGTTACATGAGAGACAAAATCAAAAATGGAGGCGCACTAGTATATGACATTTTGTAATAAAAATTCTCATCGCCTTCAGCAGTTTCATCAATAATGAATTCTTTACATGGAGTCATTCCTGTCTCCAGTCGATGATGGTTCATTTTAATCCAATGCTGTATACAGATACTGTCCCATCCTTGTCTTTCTTTAGTGAAATGTCCCTTTCTTCGCAGCAATAAATCTACCCCTCCAGCGTATGGGGTGTACATTTCAGTTGATTCTTGACTGTAGAGCATGTTGTTTGAATATAGCAAAAACAATGTCCAAAAATCTGCTGAGTCAGGGATTTGTTCAGCCTTTGTTGCTTTCATCCCTCAACAAATTATACGGCCACCACCAAAAAATCATTGAAAGATAATGTGTATCGGTGTCCTAAATAAAAACGGACATTTTCAGCTATATTTACGTCTTCCCGGATTTGACGATACTGATTTTGGCTTAATTCTATTTTTATCTAGATTGAAGAGGCATAAGTTGTCGAAATGCGCATATGCAGAAACTATATTCAACAGTTTATTTGTTACCACTGGATCGATGCCTCTGCTGGTTGCTGGTGGACTGTTAGTCCCCGAGGGTATTCACCAGCCCGGTAGTCAGTACTTCGGTGCTAGCTCGAAAGCCGATTCTATTTGGAACCATGCAATATCTAAATTTTTTAAAATTTTGTTGTAAACTAAGGAGTTATTTGTTCTCTATCAGTTTTCAAACATCTTTGAGTTGCTGGTCTCCCAAACATTTTATCTGCACTGAAGAGAAGAGACATAAGTTGTCGAAATGCGAATATGCAGAAACTAAATTCAACAGTAACGTCGTTATTAAACAACGGCGGTAGAATACCGAAGGAACAAAGGAGGGAAATCCACAAAAATCGAATTCCAAAGACATGGCCAAAACGAGAACACAGAAAACAATGACGCCAGACACAAAACAAAGACGTAAGACAGACATATTAAGTTATTCATCACTGACAGTTTGAGTATGCTGCTAACAGAAGGTTCATGGTGACTTCAAGATGAAGAACGACAATGAACGCGTTAATCCATAAGTTGCTTAATCTTAACATGTATTCATAGCGTTTTTTTTCCATGTACATTTACTCCTTATCACTTTATTTGTTCATGATTACCCTTCCGGCGCACCTGACGTCACTTTCGGTGTAATAGTCAACACTGTAAATGCTTTAGTTTTTAATGTTTTTTTTTATTTCTGCCTCTTTGCAGCTGACTTATGCCTTTGTTTTTTTCTTTGTTCTTGTTTAAAGCCATGTCTCTTGTTTTTTTGTAAATTCTAACCCTTTGTTCCTTCGGTATTCTACTGCATTTATTTCTTCAGCATACTTTTAAGCCTTTTTAACATCGCACTTACTGTTTCATTTAAACCCTTCATCGTCTTCTTGAGCTCGTCTTTCTTCAAATTCACTTTCTAAAATCGTCTCTCATCGTATCCCTTGTATTCCTGGAACATATGTTTATTTCCTCGTTTGTGTGCTTTACCCTATCATGTCCATCGTCAATATAACATTTTGTGAGCATTCAGGTAGGGTTTCATCACTTCTTCTGCTTAACCAATGTTGCATAATAAACAGTAAATTTTGTTATGCTGTACACGTGTTTCAAGGAGCAATCTTTCATCAGCAGCATTAGAATCAAATAACATAAAAATACAATCCAAAAGTACTCATTATCAAAATTCGAAATAGGAAGAAAATTCTCGAAAAGAAGTATGATAAGAAGAATGAAGCCTTTGGATTTTTAAAGGGTTTGAATTTTGACAAAAAGTTTAAAATATCAAACTTCTCTAATAATAAGCAAGGTTATGTCAGACACTTTATTCTTCCGTAAATGGTGGTTTACAGTGGGAGATGACCCATGTGAGATCGATGCACGCGACCTCATCTCACACCGGTAAATGACCAACCAGACGTGTTGATTTTTGTGATACAACAATCGTAACCATGATTAAACGTCATAAAACACCTGACGTCATAATGTTAGGAACACTCAAATGGCGACAACATTGTTCCCACGGTATAAGTTTCTTATTTCGTGATTTACGGAAGAAATAGGAACTTGCATTCGGTCAAAATGAAAGATCGGGATATCTCTCACTCGTGTAAGAAATTCTACGTCTTTTACGAAATTTCTTATACTTGTGAAAGATAGCCCGATCTTTAATCTGACCAAATGCAAGATCCTATTAGACTACTAGGCTTGTGTATTACAGTCCATGGTGATTCCCAGTCTGAATCTTCTTCATTAGTCTTCAGTAACATTGCTTTTCTGGGATGTGTTACAGCCCGTTTCTATATCCAAACTTACTCGATTAGGGTTTTGAGGCATCAGATTTGTCATTTTGTCCTTTGGAATTAAGCTCTTGACAATTATTCTGCTCTGTAATTTTGTTATTACCGTCATGTGATATATTTCAGAAAGTTCAGCAGCTCCGCGGGAGTAGTATCATCTCTTCACCTTTCCTCCGTGAAGTTAGTATCTCAGCTCGTTAGAGCGATCTCCGTTAATGAATCAAAGATTTGAAAGGCAATTGAAAACAATGACTTTTATCAAATAAACCATGTATTGGAGACACCCTTGGCTACATTTAATGACTGTTAATTGCAGTGTACAGAGGCAATGATAGAGATGCTGGCACTTGAAACTTAAAAATTTTCATTCATAGCCAAAGTTTCTCGGAATGAAACATTGATAACTTCTCTCTTTTACTTTGAAAACAAACCAAAACTGCGTGCCATATAGTCCATGGTATAGGTTATTAGCGAATGTAAGCAGATATGGAAAACGTATTTCTTGAAACAGTAATAGAAGAAAATTGAAGCAAGCACCGTGAAATAAAAATTGAATCGGCTGCTCCGTGAGTTCTGTATCCCTCCGTGAGGACTGTATCGGGATAGCTGGTGTGAGGCTGGGCCTTTATATTCGAATTTAATCTAGAGCGTTAGCGAGGTGTTAAATTTACGAATATAAGGTCCAGTCAATGGTTAAATGATGAATTCTTTAGATTGTAATATGACAGAAACTGAAATTTTCTATTCTGAAGCGACCTAAGAGGAGGCTGATTTCTCGCCTTCATTGCTCTTTGTGTCTATGACGTCACAATACACAATCTGACGTTTTTAAACAGATGCAAGTTCAAAATTCAAATCCAAAGCAAATCAATACATATAAACGCGTCTGAATGGCATGATTTAATTAAAAACTTTCTTAACCATTAATTCCTTCATCACGAAAGACGAACAATATCAAAAACATTAATTAAAACATTAATTAAAACGTTTTCACTCGTTTATTCATATTCCGATATCATTTGCGCAAAATAAATAGTTATCGAGTTTTATACTGGTTGACAATAAACAAGAGCCATGCTAGAATTAAGAAATAATTCATGACAGGTATATGGTTATTGGAAATTTATATTCGAATTTAACTCAGAGCGTTAGCGAGGGTTAAATTTACGAATTTAAAGGTCCAGTTCATGGTAAGATGACAATAACCATATAACTGCCATGAATTTTTTCGATTCTAATATGACAAAAAATTAATTTTTCCATTCTGAAGCCACCAAAGACAAGGTAGATTACCAGTCTCTATTGCTGTCTGTGTCTATGACGTCACAACCCAACGTTTTCAAACAGATTAAAGTTCAAAATTCAAATCTTAAGCAAGCAAAACACATTTTACGTATCTGAATGGCATGATATAGTTAAATTGGAAAAAGAAGGCAAACGGGGATTGTGTAAAAGAGACAACGACCCAAAGGGGAGTAATAATTGTTCTGTTCTTAACCTTTATTTTCTTCATAACCTAAGACAAACATAATTAAAAACATTGTTGCTTTTCATTCCGTTTACTCATAAACCGATACCATTCGCGCATGTGCTAAATATATGGTTATCGAGTATTGACCATGTGTTTGGACCCCCCCCCTTTTTGATTAAAAAAAAACATTCCCGTATATGAAATAATTCTACAAAATACCAACGTCATCTATGACTATACGATTATATAAAACATGTTAACATATGAACCCTACCGCTGGCTTTTGCTAGTGCCGGTACCAAGTCCGGCTGTCCTGAGTTCCTATTGTTGTTTACGTTTGTCTTTTGTCTTATTTGTGTTTTTTCTGTGTAGTTCCCTAGTATAATGTGGCGTGTTATTAACATTGCAGCCATTGTAGGTGTTTCCTGTTGTAACTTTTATGTCATATGAACATTAACACGGATTTTAACACTAAAGTAAGTGAGAACCGAGTCGTCAGTCTGAAAAGAACAATCCAAGGACAATGGCAACGTCGGAAAAATAAAGAAACGAAAACATAACATGAGCACGGCACAGAAAAGAAAATAAAGACACGCACATATACAAAAATTAACAACACGGACCCAATAAAAACAATTGGTGAGATCAGGTGCACAGGTAGAGTAAGCATCTCCTGCTTCTTATAAGACACCCGCCGTTTTGAACATGTCAACTCCGGTAGTAAAGTCAAATCCGGTAGAGGAAAAACAAACTTTAGTGGCAAAGAATAAAAGATCCGTTGTCATCTGGGAAACAGACATCCCATAGCGGTCCACAAGATCGTGATGTAGACCGCAAAACTTCTGTAGTGATGACCTCAAGTTATGGGCAACATACCCTTGCTTAAGTAGCCTGTTTGTAAGCAACCGAGCTCTATCAAGGTAGTCACTGTATCGACCACAGGCTCTTGAGTAGCGAATGAGTTGGGAGATGTATACTCCGTTTGCTGGTGCTTTTGGAATGTTGCTACAAAGAAAGGGGAAGTTGACTATTGGAGAACCGAAGTCATCGCGTTTGGCATATAGTCTAGTTTGTAGTGTACCTCTTTTGTCAATTTCAAGATGAAGGTCAATGAATGAGGCTGATGTGGAAGTATCTGTAGTATCCTTAATTTCTAGCTCTTTTGGATAGATAAGATGAAGAAAATCACCAAAGCGAGGATTGTTTAGTGATAAAATATCATCTTTTCCCTCTTTTCGTAAGCCGGGATCGACTCCGGGTCAGGTTTTTGCGGGACGGTATCGTTGATTTTGAAGTTATTCCCCTTAGCTCATGACAACAAAACTAATATGGAATAAATACGATTAACTTGTCAGTCAAATCAAAGATTTATTAATAAAAATTCACTGAGAGTTCAAAATAACCTCGTGTTTGATTTTTCTCAGTACTTTTTTAACCCATCAAAATTTCGTTTTGTCTTCTTTGCTCAGGTATTCCGCATATGCCGAAAAATAATGAAAATGTAGATTTCCCTCTGTTTTGCCTTTGTTGTGACACCGTCCGAGAAGGGAGATAACTGCTGCAAAAAGAGCTAAATTAATGCATGGTCCCGGCTTACGAAAATCGGGAATATAACGGAAGCTGAAATTAAAGGACTTGGCCAGTTTTTTATCTTTATTTTGAAGACGCCCTTCGATGAATTCAGCTTCATATGAGTGTAGAAATCATAAAGATAACGTCATCCATGATCATGAATTAACACAAAATACAATAAAACCTTACAACATACTGTTAAGTATATGAACTTTGACATTTAAACACAGTATAAAACGTTATAATATTAACATGAAGTGATATAAACTATGAAAATGTATCGCCACGGACGATAATATGAAAACAAATAGAAGCATAAATGTGAAAACATAAACCTTAAGTTATACAACATAAAAAAATCTATGAATATTGAAACCAAAACACGACACAAAACGTTAACAATCACTCTAAAATGATGAGAAAATGATTTAGTGTTAAAATTCGTGTTAATGTTCATATATTTACTTGTTTCATATAACTTTATAGTCATAGTTAACTTTATGTTAATGATTTGGTGTTATAGCCGCTCTTACACTACACCGTATAGCACGGATGAAAATCATTTTTGTACGGTGGTTATTATTTTTATTCGTTCACGAATTACAGTGAAAACGCACAAAAACCGGAGGTATACAGTAAGAACACCGTACATGCACAGGCCTTGTACCGAATAAACCGAGCTCGCACCAAACAAACAACGGAATTCTACAGGACGAGCATCGAATAAAACGTAATTATAACAGTAACATACCGGACGAGTACCGAATAAAACGAATTGGTAACGAAAACGTACCGAACGATCACCGATTAAAAAGCAAAACAATCGATTTTCCTATCCCGAGTTTTCTACGTTTTTTTTAATATTTCTTTTTATTTGAACAATTCCCTAGTAGATTGTGACTGTAGCACGTGATTTTAATTTTTGGCTATTGTAAATTGAAAGTGTATCCTGTTATTTATGCTATTTTAAAGCTGTGTCTTTTGACCACTCAACAACTTATTTTACACAGATACATTACGGCGTGCTTGACCAATTAAATTCATTTTCCCAAAATGCCATTAAATAGAAAAAAGTAAGTGAATGACCTAAGAAAACATATAACCTTCTTCACTAACGACCCAAGACGAAAATTCCAAACGGCGAGAAAACGGACAAATTTTTAATTTTGATGTTTTCGGTATATTTCAGAAAAATGTTACAATATAAATACACATAAATGAATATATTTATTGCAATATTACATCCCTTGGGGGTCAAAGCAATACAAAACATATATACAACATAATCACAAGAGTAAACAACTGCTGCATAAGTCTTACTAGATTAAAGAAGCAACTTTAAAAGGGTAGTGTATAGCACATTTATTGGATGAACACATAATAAGCAATCATTGTAAATTCGCTTTAAGCAAAATAAAAATGGTAAAAGTAGGCCACATTTTAAAAGGTAAAAAAGGACAAAATATACAATGTAAAAAATAATAAAAAAAACTGGCTAAAACAGAAGAAAGGAACAGAAGGTACAGTTCAAATTATCGGCGTTATGGCCTCCTAGTTGGAGGCAAGCGGATACATTCTGTTATTCTACAGTTGTTCAAAGTTCTCTCTTTCTGGCAGGACCATGATTTTGATTTTCCGTCCGATGGCCTCATAGTTGAAGCCATAAGGTCGGAAATAAGGGCATTTCCTTCTGCTATTAGTTTTTTTTTAGCAGAAGGAAATGCCCTTATTTCCGACCTTATGGCTTCAACTATTTTTTTATTATACCCCCCACTTGAAAAGTGGGGGTATATAGTGATGGGGTTGTCCGTCCGTCCTTCCGTCCGTCTTTCCGTCCGTCCGTCCGTTACACCTGAGGGTACCCATCTCTTATCCGCTACTCCTCCTGAACCACTGAATAGATTTTGATGAAACTTAAACACAGTCTTTATGACATAATGTAGATGTGCACCTCCTATTTCAGAATTTGATTTGATTGATTTTTGGGGTTTCCCATAGCAAAACATGGACTTAGCCATTACATTACAAGGGAGTACCCATCTTTTATCCGCTACTCCTCTTGAACCAGTGAACAGATTTTCATGAAACTTTAACACAGTCTTTATGACATAATGTTGATGTGCACCTCCTATTTCAGAATTTGATTTGATTGATTTTTGGGGTTTCCCATAGCAAAACATGGACTTAGCCATTACATTACAAGGGGGTACCCATCTCTTATCCGCTACTCCTCCTGAACCA
>MJUU01057536.1:18233-29432 GCA_002080025.1 Modiolus philippinarum | reverse complement strand
GGGGGTATATAGTGATGGGGTTGTCCGTCCGTCCTTCCGTCCGTCTTTCCGTCCGTCCGTCCGTCCGTCCGTTACACCTGAGGGTACCCATCTCTTATCCGCTACTCCTCCTGAACCACTGAATAGATTTTGATGAAACTTAAACACAGTCTGTATCACATAATGTAGATGTGCACCTCCTATTTCAGAATTTGATTTGATTGATTTTTGAGGTTTCCCATAGCAAAACATGGACTTAGCCATTACATTACAAGGGGGTACCCATCTCTTATCCGCAACTCCTCCTGAACTAGTGAACAGATCTTCATGAAACTTTAACATAATGAAGATGTGCACCTCCTATTTCAGAATTTGATTTGATTGATTTTTGGGGTTTCCCATAGCAAAACATGGACTTAGCCATTACATTACAAGGGGGTACCCATCTCTTAACCGCAACTCCTCCTGAACTAGTGAACAGATCTTCATGAAACTTTAACATAATGTAGATGTGCACCTCCTATTTCAGAATTTGATTTGATTGATTTTTGGGGTTTCCCATAGCAAAATATGGACTTAGCCATTACATTACAAGGGAGTACCAATCTTTTATCCGCTACTCCTCCTGAACCAGTGAATAGATTTTCATGAAACTTTAACACTTTCAAGTGGGGGGTATATAGTGATGGGGTTGTCCGTCCGTCCTTCCGTCCGTCTTTCCGTCCGTCCGTTACACCTGAGGGTACCCATCTCTTATCCGCTACTCCTCCTGAACCACTGAATAGATTTTGATGAAACTTAAACACAGTCTTTATGACATAATGTAGATGTGCACCTCCTATTTCAGAATTTGATTTGATTGATTTTTGGGGTTTCCCATAGCAAAACATGGACTTAGCCATTACATTACAAGGGGGTACCCATCTCTTATCCGCTACTCCTCCTGAACCAGTGAATAGATTTTCATGAAACTTTAACACAGTCTTTATGACAAAATGGGGATATGCACCTTATATTTCAACAAAACATGGACTTAGCCATTATGGAGTTTCCCATAGCAAAACATGGACTTAGCCTTTACATTACAAGGGGGTACCCATCTCTTATCCGCTACTCCTCCTGAACCACTGAATAGATTTTCATGAAACTTAAACACAGCCTTTATGACATAATGTAGATGTGCACCTGATATTTCAGAATTTGATTCGATTGATTTTTGGAGTTTCCCATACCAAACCTTTACTTGTCCATTACATTACTAGTGGGTATCCATCTCTTATCCGCTACTTCTCCTGAACCACTGAATATATTTTCATGAAACTTTAGCACAGTGTTTATGACATAATTTAGATGTGTAACTTATATTTCAGAATTTCATTTGATTGATTTTATAGTTTCTGGGATCAAAAGGGGTTGTGGTGGATATTTATTAGTGAGCTTTGCACACAGTTTTTCTAGTTTTATTTCATTTTTTTGTATTTTTATTATTTTTTATAGTTTTTTGTCTTATTATCTTTTAATTGTGGCCTACTTTGACGATTCTTACTGTTGTTTATTACATGTTAATTTAGGCCGTTGCACAACATATATTTTTATCAATTCATTTTATTCGGTGCTCGTCCGGTTGGTTTTAGCTGTAAGTCCGGAACTCGAACGGTTTATCCGTTATCTCTTCGGTAAAAGCCCGTTTCGTCAATTTAATCTACCGTATATGAACGGATGCAAGACGGACAAGTTACGAATGAATAACGTAAATATAACGCATGACAACCGAACAAAACATAAACCTACCGTACATTCACCGGACATTTTGTGCGGTATATATGTCCATTCCAAGTATTGAACATGCTCAAAAATTTTCACCGCTAAAACGGGCATCGCCGTACTTGTACCGTATTCACCGGAAAAAGGACGGACGACAAACATATATGAAAGGAGACGAACGGATATAATTTATTTTTATACGTTCGGCGTTCGTTCGTCTAGTGTAAGAGGGGCTTAACATTCATGTTAATGTTCATATGTTCACATTTTTCATATAACTTTTGTTTCTGGTGTTGCCATTGTCCTTGGATTGTTCGCTTTTGGATTGACGGTTCGGTTCTCACTTACTTTATTGTCATAGTTAAAGCTATGCTTATGATTTTGTGTTAACATTCTTGTCAATATTGATATGTATACATGTTTGTTTAAGTTAATGTTGCTGTTTTAACATTTCTATTTGGTGTTCATATTGATGTTGAATCATTCATATTAATGTTTACCATCACTGTTTAACAATTAACAATGAAGGGATATGGAGTAAATGCAAATGAGACAAACTCTCTACAAATACATGGTAAAACTTTATTTTTATTGTTGTTCTTCATCTTGAAGTCACCATGAGGCCTTCGACAATGAGCATTGTATAAATTGTTCATATTGTCTTCAATGTCAATTTGTTTCCACAGTTTGTATTACTTCATGTTGATTTTTATGTTTGTATTTGTATGAAAAAGAAAGGAAATGGGGAAAATGTCAAGGAGACAACATCCCATATCCAGGTTAAAACGACCCAAAACAAAACATCTAGGGGTCACCGTACGGTCTTCAACACAGTGAGGAACCTCACACCATATAGCAAGCCCTAAATGGCTCCAACAAATGTAAAAAAGTGAATAAATCAAAGGAAACAAACCACATCCAATAACCTAAATATCAAGAAACTAAAATTTTATAAGAAGACACGGACAAGCCAATCACCAACATATTCTTGACTTGGGACAGGCGCAAAAATTGCCGTGGGGTTAAACTCGTTTTCTTGGATCCAAACCCTCCCCCTATGTGTGGTGAATGGCTAAAAAATAAATACACAAAAAGACTCACAGTAAAAATCAAACTAGAAAAAAGTCCAACTTATCAAGACGAGTACCCTTACAATTAAGTACATAAAACATGAAGACAAAACACACAGGTACTGTCCGGACAAATGCTCGCAGTTACTGACAGCTAGCTAAGGACATAATTTCCGTTGACTAAGATATCAAGCCTTCTTACGTATGAAACTTCAATTGAAATACTTCTAAATAGATTTGGTATAACAACATCATCAATTATGAAAGAAGAACATGATATTGTGCAATGCCAAATACTGCCAATATGAAAAATTGTATGAATTTAGTTATGTTGTAAAGCATTTAGAAGATGATCAATATTTTTGCCAAGAAAAACCAGAAGTAAAGATTTTACAACAATGCTGTATTTATATCCTTTATGAATAAGTTTGTTCAACGGATTAATAAGTTTTGAAGGGCAATTTTTGAATTTATGCGCTTTGTAAATTATATTGCCATAGAAGTTTGGATGTGAAATGCCCTGATGTATAAGAGCCCTGCATGTAGAACCAAAGTTTCTTAATAAGTCAATGTATCTATAATAAAATTTAAATGTTTTTATCAATTTATGATATCTAAACCCTTGATGCAGAAGTTTTTCAGTGAGACAAAGATTTCGATCGTTAAAGTCAGAAACATCACTACATACTCTTGCATATCGAACAAGTTGTGAAATGTAGACCCCGTAAGAAGGGGCTAACGGAATATCGCCGTCGAGATGGGGAAAATTGACTATAGGGAAGGAGAAATCATCCCTTTTATCATAAACTTTAGTGTTTAACTTTCCTTGATTTATTGATATATCAAGATCAAGAAAAGGAGTACAATCACTGCTGCTATTGGATTTATTTAAAGTAAGTTCGGGCGGATAAATTTCATCTGTAAATTTAGAAAATTCAGGATTGTTTAAAGCCAAAATATCGTCCAAATATCTATATGTATTGTTAAATTTATCCACTAAATGCTGTTTAGAAGGGTCTTTTTGAATTTTTGCCATGAATTGTGACTCGTTGCAATAAAGAAATAAATCTGCTATGAGAGGTGCACAGTTGGTACCCATAGGAATACCTATTTTTTGCCGATAGACTTTATCACCGAAACGAACAAAAATATTATCAAGAAGAAAATTTAATGCTTTTATCATATCCTGACAAGTCCAGTTTGTATATTTGTCATGTTTCTCGTCACTGAAAAACGATTTAAATGTATTGCAACAAATGTACGTACATCCTGATTTTTTGAAGGACCATTTGATCAAATACAAAAATTTCTCTTTGATGAGTGTATGCGGTAATGTAGTATAAAGGTTAGAAAAATCATAGCTATCGACAGAGGTGTATGCTTCATTAACAGATCGAAGTCTTTCCAAAACTTCTACCGAATTTTTAACACTCCAAAAGTAGTTAATTCCACTGTATTCATAACATTTGTTGCTAAAGTTGATGACGAGATTTTTTATGGTAGTCAGGGCACTGGTCAATAAAACAGAAATATGTGTAGTTGAACATTTACTTGATGCCGAAATAAAACGAAATTTGAAAGGATTTTTGTGAAGTTTAGGAAGCCAATACATAGTAGGAATGCTTTTATAATTAGAAGTTGCTTTAAGTTCAGCTGTAGCTATCATGTGATCATCAATTATTTGTGTTTCTGTTGACGTGGTAGCTTGAAATGTACTAGAATTGGTAATTTCATTCCGAAGCACCTCGATGTAATACTTACGTCAAACAACGACCACATTATTGGCTGCTTTATCTGCCGGAACAAATATATACTCTTTTTCCAAGTCTTTTAACTTCCGTTTAATTTCAAAATCGCAGGAATGGTATTCTGCTGCTTATAATGACTTTCAAAGTGGTCTATTCGGATATCAACAACTTCCATGCATTTGTTAATAAAGGGATCTAATGCCTTTTTATCCGAATTTTCTCTTTTACACCACTTTTTACAGAACGACATGACGGCTTTTTTAATGACTTCACGACAGTCCGTCCAAATGATTTTTGAAGGAGGACGATATTTGGGTCCTTTTTGGAGAAAAGTTTTTACCTCTCGGTCCTGGACGATGTTGAGGTCTCCTGTAATAACATGACCACTAGGTTCATATCGAAACTTCGAGCTTGCACAATTTCAGGTCAAGGGTGAATTTTGATTAATTTCAGGATTTTTGGTAACAGATGAATAATTAAAAATAAGGTCTCTAGTAGATTTTTTGTAAGTATAAGAAATAATGGGTGGTTCCATATTATCAAAATAAGGAGGAATGAGTTTGATAATTTTTGAGTCTCTAAATATACTAGATATATCAATAAGGTCGATCCCTCTGTTTATATACGGTAAATTAAGGAAATATCTTTTATGGTCTTGAGGTTTATCAATTTTAGGAAACAATTTGTGGTAGCAAAATGCGCTGATTATTCCAGCAGCTTCATACATCGGACTGTAATATGCTATGGTATTGCATTTTTCCAATAAATTATTTAATTTCACAATAGGAATTGAACTTAATTTACAAAGCAAATTATGTCTGCCGTTATTTTTAAAGATTGTAACAAGGTCAGAAATTGAAACTGAAGTTCTGTTGTATTTTCGTTTATTCTTGATATGTTACCTAGGCTCATAATATTATCATTTAAACCGAGAGGATACGCCGTTTGCAACTTCTTTATCCAAGACAGTTCACAAGCTCTACGTGATTTTTCAAATTGTTTATGTGACTGTCCGTCCTGCTTTACAACAATTTCTAATGGTTGAACCTTTATAAATTTGATGTTATGTTTATGTTTATTTAGATGTTGATAAATTAAACTTCGGAATTTTTTGTATCTACGGAAACGATAGAGATGTTGTTGTGTCCGTTTATAAAGATGTTGACCGGTTTCCCCTACATATTGAATTCCACAATTAGGTTTTGTTCATGTAATCAAATATATAAGATTATTAGTTTTTCAATTTATGTCAGTTTCAAAAGATAGGGTGAATGTTCTGCCATTGACGGTTGATTTTGCAGTATATTTGTTGATGAGGCGAGAACAAGTAAATCATTTTTTGGCATTACACGGAGAAATTTGTGGATATCCACGTCTTTTGCTATTAAAAATAAGTGCTGCTGAGGCATTGTTAGATTTAAAGCATCTTGTGAAAGTAGAAATTTTTGCAGGGTTAGAATTTGTAAATGAATTGTTTTTTGCAGGAGACGTGGATAACTGTAAAGAGTTTAATATAATTTTCTTTCCATTTCTTAAAATCATGATTTAGTGAATGCATATATAGTATGAAAAGGTATATAAATGGATGCGGAATATGTCCTTTGATAATAATCACCTATCATCTGTACTACAATAGCAATTAATAATAAGTTAAAAACGGACAGAGATGTCTTGCAAAAACTGTCATAAAACCCGACATAGACATGAAATACATGTAAAGCTACGCAACAAACATTTAAACAATCACAGAGCAAGTTCAAGATTAATGCAAGACACATCAGTAGGACCATAGAAGGGGCAGAAAAGATTATTCAACTATTAAATATATTAGGATCAAAAATAGGAAGTTTTCTCCCAAACAAAAACTCCATTACTGTAAATATAAAGAAGAGCATACACCTCATATTGTATTCAGTGTCGATTTGTTTATTTCTTCCTCTATTTGTTGTTAACGTCTTCATATCAAATATGCAAATTCATCTCAGATTTCACATTGTATTCATATCAATGTCATATCAAAGTTGCTAAGTTTTGTATCAGTTGATAGTCATAGTTGACGTATCACGTTATGTTTTCATATAACAGTTCATATCAATGCCATTATGTTGTCATGTTTTGTTGTGTTTGTGTTCATATTTTATGTGTCATGATGTGTTTTGATGTCAAGGTTCACATTTGATTTTATATTTTGTTGTATTTCTGTGACTTTATATTACCATTTACGTTTTATAGTATGTTTCTATGTAAATGTTTTCATTGAATTCATTGGGTATCACCTTTTATGTAATTTGATGTCGATGTTAAAACGTTGGTATTATGTTTTGATGTTAAAGTTCACTTTTGGTTTCATACTTTGTTGAGTTTGTGTTCAACATATCAAATTATGTTTTCTTGTTAGAGTTCTTTTAATGTCTTTATGTTGTCATGTATTGTTGTGTTTTTGTACATATTTTACATTTCATATTGTGTTTTGGTGTTCAAGTTTGCATTTGTCGTCATTTATTGTTGTGTTTGTGTTCATTCTAAACGTTATGTTTCATGTTTTTGTATAAACATCCGTGTCAATGTTTGCATGTTAACATATCTTGTGTCGTTTAATGTTCATATTTGGTCATTTCTACTAGTATTTGTTATTCACATCAGTGTTTTTAAAAAAATTGTATCAGTTAATGTTAATAAATAACTAAATACCGAAGTTACTGTGAATTTACTTTCTGCATATGCGCATTTCGACAACTTATGTCTCTTCATCTCTTCAGTGCAGATAAAATCTAAACGTTTGGAAGACCATAAACTCAAAGATGTTTAAAACTGATAGAGAACAAATAACCAAAGTGATCTAAATGTTAAGCCAAAATCAGCTAAGGACAGAGCTTTGCATGAGGGAGATTCTCCTTAGTTTTCAACAAAATTTACAAAAATTTAGATATTTTAAGGTTCCAAAAATAATCAGCTTTCGGGTCAGCACCGAAGTACTGACTACTGGGCTGGTGAATACCCTCGGGGACTTACAGTCCACCAGCAGTGGCATCGACCCAGAGGTAACAAATAACTAAATACCGAAGTAACTGTAATATAATATACTGTAATAATTTAACATTCACGGGCACCAATCTCACAACTCATAACATTTTGTTATGAAAGAAAAATCGTGATGATAATATCCTGTTATGAGTGATGTTATCGAAATGCAAGTACCAACATTTATCATCATATTACCCGTAAAGTACTTTTGTTTTTAAAAATCGGAGAATGTAGTTCGATCGCTATTAAGTCAAGGATGATACACATATAAAAATCTTATTGAACGGTAACGTATTGTATGCTGAATTACTGTTTTTGTGGGGTTGAACTTGTCAAAGTTTTGACAAACCGTCCGAAATTTGTCTTTCTCTCAAAATCAGCAATATTTTATACATATATTGTTAAACGTCTAATTATAATATTTACACTTTTGCCTTGATATGTTTCTTGGACATTAAAAAAGATGATATTTTATATGAATTTATAGATTTTGTGAATCGTTATGAGTGATGTTACCAGGTTATGAGTTGTGGGATGTTTTATGAGTGATGTGACTAAAGGACAAAGTCGATTCGCCAACTCAGAAAATGTCTCTCAAGTGATGAATACTACTATAATCGTGCTACACGAGAAGTTATTACTTCTGACCATGCATAATTCTAACAAATCACAGTATTTTTGCATTTATTAATATAAAGGTAGTCTATTGTGAAACTATGAGCAAAATTAAATAAATAAATTACAGTAGGGTGCAGACATAACCTCTCGTCCAAGTTAACTTGGGAGCAGTCATGAGAACAGTCCTAAGTTAACTTGAAGTTAACTTGGAGCAGTCATAGAATCCTGACTGCTCTGACCAGTCATAGAGCCCTGACCGCTCTAACCTGTCATAGAATCCTGACTGCTCTAAACCTGTCATAGAGCCCTGACTGCTCTGATTAGTCGTATAACTCTAAAACAATACAAGAACTGTGAATACTCAAAATTTAATACAGCGATGGATACGTCCCACATTCCCCGCGCACACGATTCACACAACGAACGCACAAATTTTTCACACGTTGAGTGCAATTTTTTTCAATTTTGCCGTATAAAAACAGAACTATCAGAAAACAGTCACTTTTATGTACTCGAAAATTGTAAATTTCCGACATTTTGTAAAAAATAAATCAACAAAACTGAATAAAAATCAGTCCTGTAGTAAATAAAATATCCTGCAAACAGCCCAAACATCCAATATAAGAAGTGGTGCCTATTTTATTTCCAACCCACAATACCACAACTTGTTGTAATTTAACCTTAAATATATAAGAAAAAGCAGATTTTCTTCATTCGATATTATATCGATGCCCGCAATACTTCAACTTTCTTTAATTTATCCTAAAGTAGATATTAATCTTCATTCGATATTATATCGATGCACGCTATACTTCAACTTTCCGTAATTTAACATAAAATATAAAAGAAAAGGAAGATTTTCTTCATTCGATATTATATCCATGCACACAATACTTCAACTTGCTGTAATGTAACATGAAATATATAAGAAAAGGCAGATTTTCCTCATTCTATATTATATTGATGCCCGCAATACTTCAACTTGCTGTTATTTAACCATAAAAAATAAGAAAAAGGCAGATTTTCTTCATTTGATATTATATCAATGCCCGCAATATTTCAACTTGCTGTAATTTAACCAGAAATATATAGGAAAAGGCAAATTTTCTTCATTCTATATTATATCAATGCCCGCAATATTTCAACTTGCTGTAATTTAACCTGAAATATATAAGAAAAGGCAGATTTTCTCCATTCGTTATTATATCAATGCCTGCAATATTTCACATTGCTGTAATTTAACCTGAAATATATAAGAAAAGGCAGATTTTCTTCATTCGTTATTATATCAATGCCTGCAATATTTCACATTGCTGTAATTTAACCTGAAATATATAAGAAAAGGCAGATTTTCTTCATTCTATATGATATCGATGCCCGCAATACTTCAACTTTTTGTTATTTAACCTTAAATATATAAGAAAAAGCAGATTTTCTTCATTCGATATTATATCGATGCCCGCAATACTTCAACTTGCTGTAATTTAACATGAAATATATAACAAAAGGCAAATTTTCTTCATTCGATATTATATCGATGCCCGCTATATTTCAACTTACTGTAATTTAACCTGAAATATATAAGAAAAGGCAGATTTTCTTCATTCTACATGATATCAATACCCGCAATATTTCAACTTGCTGTAATTTAACCTGAAATATATCAGAAAAAGCAGATTTTCTTCATTCTATATGATATCGATGCCCGCAATACTTGAACTTTCTGTTATTTAACCTTAAATATATAAAAAAAAAGCAGATTTTCTTCATTCAATATTATATCGATGCCCAAAATACTTCAACTTGCTGTAATTTAACATGAAATATAAAAGAAAAGGTAATTTTTATTAATTCGATATTATATTGATACCCGCAATACTTCAACTTGCTGTAATTTAACATGAAATATAAAAAAAGGCAGATTTTTTTTCATTCTATATTATCACAATACTTCAACTTGCTGTAATTTAACCTAAATTATATAAGAAAAGGCAGATTTTCTTCATTCGATATTATCGCAATACTTCAACTTGCTGCTTTTTAACCTAAAATATATAACAAAAGGCAGATTTTCTTCATTTGAAATTATATCGATGCCCGCAATACTTCAACTTGCTGTAATTTAACATGAAATATATAAGAAAGGGTAATTTTTATTAATTTGATATTATATTGATACCCGCAATACTTCAACTTGCTGTAATTTAGCATGAACTATATAAGAAAAGGCAGATTTTTTCATTCGATATTATCGCAATACTTCAACTTGCTGTAATCTAACCTAAAAAATATTAAAAAAGGCAGATTTTCTTCATTCGATAATGATATTATCGCAATACTTCAACTTGCTGCTTTTTAACCTAAAATATATAACAAAAGGCAGATTTTCTTCATTCGAAATTATATCGATGCCCGCAATACTTCAACTTGCTGTAGTTTAACCTAAAATATATAAGAAAAGGCAGATTTTTTTCATTCGATATTATCGCAATACTTCAACTTGCTGTAATTTAACCTAAATTATATAAGAAAAGGCAGATTTTCTTCATTCGATATTATCGTAATACTTCAACTTGCTGCTTTTTAACCTAAAATATATAACAAAAGGCAGATTTTCTTCATTCGAAATTATATCGATGCCCGCAATACTTCAACTTGCTGTAATTTAACCTAAAATATATAAGAAAAGACAAATTTTCTTCATGAATTGTATAGCCCAAAACATGTGATACTCTATATGTGAATCGGGATGTGAATATGTTAATAGTTTTTAAAGTTGTAAAGTTGCAGTTGTAAATATCTATATTATCTTTCAAAAAATTGAAATAAGGGGATGACCAGTTGATTTTCAGGGGTGGGAATTGGGCGATAATGTAAATAGATAATTCTAGAGCTGGGACTTATATTAGTCCCAGGTCCCATGTAGGAAAAAAAAATAAATGTTTTTATCCTATTTGTTCGAAATTTTCATGAAATAAATGTTTTCTAGGCAAAAA
>MJUU01057536.1:1253-15084 GCA_002080025.1 Modiolus philippinarum | reverse complement strand
AAAAAAAAAACAAAACAAAACACAAAAAATGAATAAAAAATTTGAATAAACAACGACAAAAAAAACACAAAAGAAAAGAAATGAATTAAAAAAAATGAAAATAAAGAAAAAAACAACACAAATAACAATAATTTTTATATTAATATATAAGATAATAGAAATATTATAATATTGAAAAAAATATCTAAAACAAAGTGATGAAATAAATGAATTGAAATTGTAAAGTTATATAAATATTTATGAAATGAATAAAAAGATCAAACATAATGAATATGTCTAAAAAATAATATTACAAAATGATATGAATAAAAATATATATATAAATAGAAATTAAAAAAAATAATTTAAACAAATGCAAAATTAACAATTAAATAAATAAAATTCACTTTGATGTATAGAATAAACATATCTATAAATAAATAAGTAATATGTGCGTCTGTTGCAATATTCTCAAAATAATCAAACAAGAACAAACAAACAAACACAAACAAACAAACAAATGAATAAATAAATTAATGAAATGATATTATTATTTTTCTTCTTCAATCTTAATGTTAATTAAAAATCATTTAATATTTGTAGACACATCTTAATACACCTGTTCTTCATGTTTTTATTTTCATTATTATTTTATATCATTTTATTTAATTTCTTTTTCATTTTTTTTCTTCTCTTTTAATATAACATGTTTGTAACTGCTCAATATTTTTTAATTATTATTTTTTTCAATCTTAATGTTAATGAAAAATTTATAATATTTGTAGAAATATCTAAATTATACATCTGTTCTCAGAGCTAATACTTGAAAGAAATCACCTAGGGCAATCTTCTGTAAAATTCTAGTTAACACACCTGTAAAGCACAGGATGTTTATTCGCTCAGGTAAAACAAATACATACATTGACTACCGATGACAGTTAAAAAGATTCATAGGCATTTTTAAAGTTTTATTGCGTTTATTCATTTTTTATCAACATATAACTGATTTGTTACATAATAACTAAAGCAGCCTATACAAGTCTGATGGAGTTATCTCCCCCTTATTCAATAACGCTGATAGGGTCAATTCGGAAGACGTTATATATTTTTGTTAATCAGGAAAGGACTAATCGGAAATTTTTAAATGGCATTACTCCAGAACCAGTGGAACCTCTGAAACCAAAATCTAATTTTTCGTGAGTTTCGTGAAAAATAACTTACAGACCAAGTTTGAAAACTGTCTGCCATATCGTTTAGACGTTTTTGGTCGGAAACCTCAAAATTTGCAAAAGTTTTCAAAGTTTCAGGGGGCATAACACTAGAACCACTTCAAGCTCTCAAAAAGAAATTGGACTTGGTCTGAGTATGTTTGCAATATCACTTAAAAGTATTGGATCAGAAACCCCAAAATGTCAAAATTTAAAAGAGCATACTTCTAGAATCACTTGGCTTTTATAAACGAAATCAAACTTGACCAGCGCTTGAAGTTAATAACTTGCTTATTAAGTTCAGAGATAGTATGCTATTTCATTCACATATTATCGATCTTGGGTGAGTTTTTTTAGTTAACAACTCACATACCAAGTTTGAAGTATCTTCAAAATAAAGCAAGCGGAAATAGCCCAAAAGGGGAAAAAGAACTTGTTCAAGCAATTTCAGAGGAGCAGCTCTTTGAATACATTTCCTATAGTATGATCATATATTTCCCGCTGTCGGCCATTTTGGATGGAGCACAAACATACAAATCACAAACTTTTAAGGGAAACACCAAAGGTCTTTTGCGACCAAATTGGTTCCGATTGGCTTAGTAGTTCAGAGAATTTCTTAGAATGCATTTTCCATGAAATGAGTTGCTAAATCATGTTCCTCGCTGGCGACAATCTTGACCTCTTCAGAATTATTGTGACATTTCCAACATGCTACATAGTTTCAGAGGAGAAGATCTTTGTATGCATTTCCCATAAGGTCCTATAATAAACTGAGTTATCAGCTGGCAGCCATCTCGGATAAGAACAAACATAAAAATCACACACTTTGAAGGAGACCAGCAAGGGCTATTGTAACAAAGTTTGAATCCGATTGGTTCAGTTATTTCGGAGATCTTTGAATGCATTTCCAAAATGGTCTGCTGGCGGCCATCTTAGATGAGGCATGAAAATGAAAATACAAAAAAAACTTTGAAGGGGATAAATTGGCTCAGCGGTTTCAGAGGTGAGGTGAAGATTTTTGAATAAAAAGGTAACGACGGACAGACGGACACCAGTCACGGGAAAAGGTAAACCTGACTAAATTTTTTATATCCAATATGATATGATTTTCTGATGTCCCAGGTATCTATGTAAACACTGTATTTATGATTTGCAAAAGGTACAGTCCGAAAACACTAAAATTAAACATGGGATTTTTTGTATTTGTATAATTATATTGAAACCATTATCAAAATAATATTCGCCGCTTGGAAGATATATTCTGGAGTGGCGATTTTACTTTATCCTTTAGTCGCTTCACTCATAAAACATCCCACAACTCATAACCTGATATCATCACTCATAACGATTCACAAAATCTATAATCTCATATCAAATGTTATCTTTTTTAGTGTCAAAGGAACATATCAAGGCAAAAGTGTTAATATTACAATCGGACGTATAACATTATATATATAAAATATTGCTGATTTTGAGTAAAAGTCAAATTGCGGACGGTTTGTCAAAAATTTGACAGGTTCAGCCCCACAAAAACAGTAATTCAGCAAATAATACGTTACCGTTCAATAAGATTTTTGAATGTATTTCATCGTTGACTTATTAGCGATCGTTTTATATTTGTTGATCACATCAGTGTGTTTTCAAATGTTAAGGTTTTAACATTTATGCTTTTACATTTGGTTCATTTTGTCTCCAGTGTCAATTTGTTTTCATTGTTTGTGTCACTTCATGTTGATGTTTAGACTTTTTTATTTGTATTTGTTGTTCATATCATTGTGTTTTCATATGTTGTATCACTTCGTGTTGATCTTGTACCATTTATGCTTGTATGTATTGTTCATATTGTCTTTACTATCAATTGATTTCATATTTTTATTACTTAATGATAATCTTTATGTTTATATTTGTAGTTTATATTGTCTTAAATACCAAAATTTTTCACTTGACGTTTATTTCCACTTGTTATCATTCATACCAGAGTGCTTCGATATCTTGTGTCAATTCATTTGAGATTTCACATTATGTTTCTGTCATTGAAGTTTATATCATTGTCGTCGATGATTTGTGTCAATTCTTAGTCATACTTGACATTTCATGATGTGTTTTCAATGAAATATGATATCTATCAGTAAGAATAGGTTAGATATGATAAGACAGAGGTTTAATTATGAAAAAGGATTAAGGCAAGGGATGGATAAGTATAGACTTAGCTGTGGTTGATAAAGCCCAAGTTTATGGATATTGGTAATGGATAAGTAAAGACTTAGCTGTGGTTGATAAAGCCCAAGGTTATGGATATTGGTAATGGATAAGTAAAGACTTAGCTGTGGTTGATAAAGCCCAAGGTTATGGATATTGGTAATGGATAAGTAAAGACTTATCTGTGGTTGATAAAGCCCAAGGTTATGGTTATTGGTAATGGATAAGAAAAGACATAGCTGTGGTTGATAAAGCCCAAGGTTATGGATATTGGTAATGGATAAGTAAAGACTTAGCTGTGGTTGATAAAGCCCAAGGTTATGGATATTGGTAATGTTATACATTGTTAGGGAATAGGGTATGATTACGGTAAAGTTTAGTTAAGGGTTACTTTTGTTAGGGTACAACTAATGTCATCATTTGGGGATGATACCATTTTTAAAGTTAGTGTTTATTTGAAAGCTTTATGTTATCATCAATTTGTTCTAAATAAACGATTTTAAAGTTTAAGATATGTATTATTCAAATCATTTGGGTTAAGATAACATATATCTTAATGATGAGTGATTAGGTTATAATCATCGATGTTTAGGTGAGGATTAGTAGTATTTGGGGTAACATCGTTCCAGGATATACAAGGGTTAGAGATTGTGTCAGTATTAGTTACAGTTAGGGTTAAGGGTTAGGGTTACTGTTATTGCATAACGTTACTTTAATATACAAAAGGGTTATGGTCAGTGTTATTAAATAAATTTAAGGGCTATTGTTATATACATTAGGGTTAGGGTAACTGTTGTTACACAAGGGTTAGTGTTATATACTAGTTAGGGTGAGTGTTAATGTAAGTGTTAGGGTAACTGTAATATACATTAGGATTAGCGTAATTATGTTAATGGTTACTGTTACACAAGGTTAGGGTTACTGTTTTTACATATGGGTTAAGAATACTGTTATATACATAAGGGTTATTGTTATTAAATAAGGTTTGGAGTTATTGTTACATAAGGGTTAAAGTTATATACATAAGGGTAACTATCATAAACATAAGGGTTACTGTTATTACATAAGTATTAGGGTTATATACATAAGAGTTACTGTTATATACATTAAGTTAAGGATAACTGTTACATAAGGTTAGGGTTTCAGTCATTGTAGGAGTTTCCTGTTATCCATTCTTTACATTTACATTGTATATAGGTTAAGGGTTACTGTTATATACATAAGGGTAAGGGTTATACATAAGGGTTAGGGTTATATATATAAAGATTAGGGTTACTGTTATATACATAAGAATTCTTGTTAGCGTTTACGGTATAGGGTAAAAATTAGGGTTAAGGGTAATGCCGATATGAACTGCTAGACTTAATTAGTAGTAACTCATTTGCATGGTGAAGACAAAGACAAAGCAAGACCTACGGAGCCAGGTCATAAGGTCAATGACACACTAAAGTACAGTAATATCTCGTCAATAGATTCTATTTTAAGTAACACAAGATGTTATTTCTAGAAATTGCATAAAGTGAGGGTAAAATTAAAACAGCCACAGCTAATTTTCATGAAATGAAGGAAAAATGAAGCAACCAAAAAATATTACACAAAGAATGCACTACGGGGCTCCTCGTCGCTTAAGCAGGGAAAAATCGAAGCTGCACTAAAATAGACACATAGGCAAATAGCACCTCGACATTTCAGGGAAAAAATGAAGCAGCCAAAACTTTTCTTTTGTTTCGATTTTTGAATTTCCCCTTTCCTTAGTTTTGCTTCGGTATTCGTTTGTCGATGTATATTGATACCATAACAATACCAAATACTTGTTAAATCAGATTGTGATACATTCGGAATCTGACATTTAAACTGGTAAACACATTACTTATAGACATATCAAAACGCAATTTTTTCATTCCATGACTGTTAGTGAAGAAAATATTTAAAATGTTGGTTTTTAGCCTGACCACAAGACTCAGCTCAAAATTATTAATAAATTCTGTCTTACCTTATAGAATATTTTCCTTGAATTTTATCGAAAATGTCATCAGCAAATTTATCATTATCAAAATTGCTCAATTCACTGGGCTTTGTTAAGGTCGGTAATTCCTCCATTGCTACAAAGGTTTCTGCGAAATCTTTATGTTTGATATAAAATGTTAGATCGTGTTTTTCTCGTAGAAGTCCTTCTATTTTTGAACACTCCGCTGCATATTCATCGTACACTTTTTGTAATTTTTTTAGAGTATATTTAGCCTGCTCCTCCTCTAAAACAAGGTGATCGTTTGCACGTGTAATATCTACTACAGAGACATCTTTAATAATTGTTATAAAGTCGTCACATTCTTTTTGTGCCGTCAGTTCGAAAAATTTGGTATCATCATAAAGTTTAGGCAGTTTACCGTTGATTTCTGAAACTATATCTGACACAACGGATAATTTTGACTTAAGCGTTTCACAGGTCTTGAAGATACATTCACGTGATTCCTTTGCTTTCTCTGTAATATTGATGAACACGTGACCTTTGTGTTCATTAGATGCTGTACACTGAGGACACACAAGAAACTTGCAGTCATTGCAGAAATGCAGGAATCCAAGATCATGAATTTTACAAAACAGTTTTGATTTGATGTCGGAAATACTTACATTTTGTGAATCTGTCACCGTATGTCCTTTAAAGAATTTATCATGATAAACCAAGCATTGATCACACATATATTTATGACAATCCTTACAAAACTTATTTCCTACATTGTCTTGACATGTTTCACATTTATTATATGAAATTTGCGCCATTGAATAGAGTGCAAACAGATGTTGACTACCGTATTTTGACGATAGATCAACACAGTTAACGCAAAATGTAATAGTATCTAAAATATACAAGATAAAGATATGAGTTAAGATTAACCACTAACATATATGAGATAATATGATATATATATATATATATATAAAAACATCTATAAACAAAGCAACAACACCAAAATTCCCGACGTACTGGATCCGACAGGATACACACTTTGTGAGAAGAATATAATCAAACAAAAGACAAAAGTGAACAGTACACAAATAATACAGTTAATATTTCAGCCCCTATCCGGGCCTTTTTCAAAACACAAGAAAAATAAAAAATAAAATCAAACAAAAACTATGTACAAAAAAGTCTAACCAAAACAATAACAGCTACATTGTAGACGCTGGTTATCACAAATGTAATACGAGATGAATGCCCGGAGGGAGATGAAGAAAAAACTTTTGTCAGTTTAAAATTCTAAAAGCAGCAGGAAATTTGTGTTAAAATTTAAAAATAACACATTTTTCAATTGCAGATATTATTTCTTCCGGATTCACTACAATGTCTTCAATTATTGATTTTGTTAAATACTTTTAGATATACAGTAACTGACAAAAGTTTTTTCTTCATCTCCCTCCGGGCATTCATCTCGTATTACATTTGTGATAACCAGCGTCTACAATGTAGCTGTTATTGTTTTGGTTAGACTTTTTTGTACATAGTTTTTGTTTGATTTTATTTTTTATTTTTATTGTGTTTTGAAAAAGGCCCGGATAGGGGCTGAAATATTAACTGTATTATTTGTGTACTGTTCACTTTTGTCTTTTGTTTGATTATATNGCTTTTATTATCTTCTTTCCCTACGACTATCTCAGCTTGCAGAGTACTTCCAAAAATGCCGTATCAGGTTGACCGGAACTTATGAAGAAGTTGACCTGAGATTATCAAGGTATTCTCCCAACCATTGGCAGGCAATATCTTTTTTTACTCATTACACAAGAACTAAATGTGATTTCATGACACATCTTTTACATTTTCATTTGCAATTTTGTATTCAAATTACTGTCACGAATGAACAAAAAACGACGGAAACTAGGTCACAATTCTTTTTTACATTACTACGTCATAAAAACAGCCAAGGAATGGGAAGATATAGAATCCACATAAGCATTAAGTGAGAAACGGCATTTCTACACTAAAGATAGTTAAATTTTCAAAGTTTTAAACGCGAGGCTTGCCGAGCGTTTAAAATATTTGAAAATTTAACTATCGAGAGTATAGAAAAAAGTGTAAACAACGGGGATCCCGGAGTTGCTGCAATGAATTACTGATTTTATTTTGAGTTATTATAACTTGATTCGATCAAAACACTTCTAAGTTCTTATCTTCCGATTCTGTTTTGAACCTTACAATATCTTAAATTTTTTGTAAATTTTTTTGAAAACTTAAGGAGTATCTTCCTTATGCAAAGCTCTGTCCTTAGCTGATTTTGGCTTTCAATTTAAATCATATTGGTTATTTGTTCTCTATCAGTTTTTAAACATTTTTGAGTCAATGGTCTTCCAAACGTTTAGATTTTATCTGCACTGTAGAGACATAAGTTGTCGAAATGCGCATATGCAGAAAATAAATTCACAGTAACTTCGGTATTTAGTTATTTGTTACCACTGGGTCGATGCCACTGCTGGTGGACTGTTAGTCCCCGAGGGTATTCACCAGCCCAGTAGTCAGTACTTCGGTGCTGACCCGAAAGCAGATTCTATTTTGAACCTTACAATATCTAAATTTTTGAAAATTTTGTTGAAAACTAAGGAGTATCTCCCTCATGCAAAGCTCTGTCCTTAGCTGATTGTGGCTTTCGATTTAGATCATATTGATTATTTGTTCTCTATCAGTTTTAAACATTTTTGAGTCAATGGTCTTCCAAACGTTTAGATTTTATCTGCACTGAAGAGACATAAGTTGTCGAATGCGCATATGCAGAAAATAAATTCACAGTAACTTCGGTATTTAGTTATTTGTTTCCACTGGGTAGATGCCACTGCTGGTGGACTGTTAGTCCCCGAGGGTATTCACCAGCCCAGTAGTCAGTACTTCGGTGCTGACCCGAAAGCCGATTCTATTTTGAACCTTACAATATCTAAATTTTTGTAAATTTTATTGAAAACTAAGGAGTATCTCCCTCATGCAAAGCTCTGTCCTTAGCTGATTTTGGCTCTCGATTTTGATCATATTGGTTATTTGTTCTGTATCAGTTTAAATCATTTTTAGTCAATTGTCTTCCAAAAGTTTAGATTTTATCTGCACTGAAGAGACATAAGTTGTCGAATGCGCATATGAAGAAAATAAATTCACAGTTACTTCGGTATTTAGTTATTTGGTACCACTAGGTCGATGCCACTGCTGGTGGACTGTTAGTCCCCGAGGGTATTCACCAGCCCAGTAGTCAGTACTTCGGTGCTGACCCGAAAGCCGATTCTATTCTGAACCTTAAAATATCTAAATTTTTGTAAATTTTGTTGAAAACTAAGGAGTATCTCCCTCATGCAAAGCTCTGTCCTTAGCTGATTTTGGCTCTCGATTTGGATCATATTGGTTATTTGTTCTCTATCAGTTTTTAATCATTTTTGAGTCAATGGTCTTCCAAACGTTTAGATTTATCTGCACTGAAGAGACATAAGTTGTCGAATGCGCATATGCAGAAAATAAATTCACAGTAACTTCGGTATTTGGTTATTTGTTACCACTGGGTCGATGCCACTGCTGGTGGATTGTTAGTATCCGAGGGTATTCACCAGCCCAGTAGGCAGTACTTCGGTGCTGACCCGAAAGCCGATTCTATTTTGAACCTGTTCTTTGTTCTCTATCAGTTTTTAAACATTTTTGAGTCAATGGTCTTCCAAACGTTTAGATTTTATCCGCACTGAAGAGAGACATAAGTTGTCGAAATGCGCATATGAAGAAATTAAATTCACAGTAACTTCGGTATTTTGTTATTAATTACCACTGGGTCGATGCCACTACTGGTGGACTGTTAGTCCCGGAGGGTATTCACCAGCCCAGTAGTCAGTACTTCGGTGCTGACCAGAAAGCCGATTCTATTTTGAACCTTAAAATATCTAAATTTTTGTAAATTTTGTTGAAAACTAAGGAGTATCTCCCTCATGCAAAGCTCTGTCCTTAGCTGATTTTGGCTCTCGATTTGGATCATATTGGTTATTTGTTCACAGTAACTTCGGTATTTGGTTATTTGTTACCACTGGGTCGATGCCACTGCTGGTGGATTGTTAGTATCCGAGGGTATTCACCAGCCCAGTAGGCAGTACTTCGGTGCTGACCCGAAAGCCGATTCTATTTTGAACCTTACAATATCTAAATTTTTGTAAATTTTGTTGAAAACTAAGGAGTATCTCCCTCATGCAAAGCTCTGTCCTTAGCTGATTTTGGCTCTCGATTTGGATGATATTGGTTATTTGTTCTCTATCAGTTTTTAATCATTTTTGAGTCAATGGTCTTCCAAACGTTTAGATTTTATCTGCACTGAAGAGAGACATAAGTTGTCGAAATGCGCACATGAAGAAATTAAATTCACAGTAACTTCGGTATTTAGTTATTTGTTACCACTGGGTCGATGCCACAACTGGTGGACTGTTAGTCCCAAAGGGTATTCACCAGCCCAGTAGTCAGTACTTCGGTGCTGACCCGAAAGCCGATTCTATTTTGAACCTTACAATATCTTTTTTGTAAATTTTGTTGAAAACTAAGGAGTATCTCCCTCATGCAAAGCTCTGTCCTTAGCTGATTTCGGCTTTCGACTTAGATCATATTGGTTATTTGTTCTCTATCAGTTTTTAAACATTTTTGAGTCAATGGTCTTCCAAACGTTTAGATTTTATTTGCACTGAAGAGACATAAGTTGTCGAAATGCGCATATGCAGAAAATTAATTCACAGTTACTTCGGTATTAAGTTGTTTGTTACCACTGGGTCGATGCCACAACTGGTGGACTGTTAGTCCCCGAGGGTATTCACCAGCCAAGTAGTCAGTACTTCGGTGCTGACCCGAAAGCCGATTCTATTTTGAACCTTACAATATCTTTTTTGTAAATTTTGTTGAAAACTAAGGAGTATCTCCCTCACGCAAAGCTCTGTCCTTAGCTGATTTCGGCTTTCGACTAAGATCATATTGGTTATTTGTTCTCTATCAGTTTTTAACATTTTTGAGTCAATGGTCTTCTAAACGTTTAGATTTTATCTGCACTGAAGAGACATAAGTTGTCGAAATGCGCATATGCAGAAAATAAATTCACAGTAACTTCGGTATTTAGTTATTTAAAACCTAAAAAGGTTGGCTGGAAAAAAAAAAAAAAGATAAAAAAGTGCGTTTTAAAGTTAAAATAAACATATTCCATTTATAAAACTTTCTTAAAATGAATGACATTTCCCGCGTAACTTTGGGGGAATTTGACACAAAAATCTTTTTTAAAAAATAGGAAATAAAAGTCGATAAACACGTTACCTGAATTTTGAATGATGGTACATTTGAAATATAATCCCGGCTGTTTGGGGCTCGTTCGCTGCGCTTACTCGCCCCCGTGCTTCATATTCTGGCTCAAAGGATGAAATTTTACGACATACAGCTGTCAAATCCAGATAGCATATATGTTACAGTACAAATTGGAATTCAGTAGGATCCAGAATTCCCAAGTACCAAACGGAATTCTAATTTCTACGGGGACAAATTAGAATTCTGATTTGTACTGGATTTAATCCAGGATAAATTGGAATTCCAATTCCTCCTAGGAGAAATTGAGATATCCTAATTTATACTAGTAGGATTCTGGACCCTACTAACTGAAATCAATAGAAATGGTGGTAGCTAAATAATATGTCCCTTCCAGTGCTTTTGTGATCATTTAATTAAAAGATTAATTTCGAAAGAATAAGATTTATCATCTAATTGTATAAAAGATATAAATGTTTTGTTTCGAACTCGTAAACCTTTGTGTTATGAGTTAACTTTAAATATGGAAACATGACATACTTTAATATACTTTTCTGATACTGATCTTGTTGATTTGAGGAGTTTTTATTTCCTTGGTTAACACACATCGATCATTGGAAGATGGTAGCCAAAGTTTGTAAATACTTACTATGCTATTCAATTGTAGTAAATCGAAAATTTACTGCATTGCCAAATGTCACAGAGTACAATCAATTATTATAATAAATGAACAGTTATATTAGAATTATGTCATTTGTCATTTTATTATTTTAGTAATTAGTATTTAGTTTTAATTAATTAAAATGTTGTGAAATACATACTTCTTATAACATAATCAAAAACTTATTTCAGCTTTGAATGTCAGTAATATCCAGAATCCTCTTTAACAAAATATCCAATATTATTCTGGATCATACTAGAAATTCAGTAGGATTCAGAATCCTACTAGTATAAATAAGGATATCTCAATTTCTCCTAAGAGAAATTGGAATTCCAATTTGTACTGGATTAAATCCAGTACAAACTGGAATTCTAATTTGTCCCAGTAGAAATCGGAATTCCAATTTGTACTGAATTAAATCCAGTACAAAACAGAATTCTAATTTGTCCCAGTAGAAATCAGAATTCCAATTTGTACTAGGAGGATTCTGGATCCTACCGGATTCCAATTTGTACTGTAACATATACATATCATTTAAAATATGGTCAGATTAATCTTACAGACTGTGTGTCTTCAAACTTGTAGTTATCATGCAATATGGCACAGGAACAATGTGAAGAAGAACTCATAAGAGCGCATAATATTTATTTTTTTATTTTCCCAAAATGCATTCTCTAAAAACATTTGATTTTTTTACACTTCCCGAATTAAAGGTATCATCCAAGAGGCTTTGCATATTTAAAGAAATCTCGTTATCATTCATTATTTCAAAAACGAGTTAAAAGGAAAAACTTGCCATAATGAATCAAGAGAATAAAGAAGCTTTATTTTCATATTGAGTATTTGTTTGTCATATCGAAGTACGAATCGAATAAAACAATTATTACTAACGCGAAATATAAATTACAGGTAAATTATGCATTTCAATCATCATCGACAAAGGTAATAATAACAATACTCACGGGAATATTTCAAACAAATCTGGCAGCATTGTTTTATTTTGGACGTCTCGAGAAATGGAAAAAGTGCACCGCCTTTAATCAAGTAAGTTTTTACCTTACAAATATATTTTCTTTAAAAGGTAATCTCATAATATCATAGCTATGTAGTGCTAGCTTTAACATCTCGATAAGTTTCCTTAACTTTTCTCTGCTCATATATAAAATCACATCAACATTGTAGCCATTTTGTTGAGTTTGTTAACTAGATAAAACTTAAATGAATTAAGTACTGTGAACTAAACATCCAAATATTAAATCCAAATCGAATCCACCTCTATACGACTTTTTCAACTAGTTATAACAACAACGAAAAATCGTGCAGAGCTATTTGTATTAACGCACAAGGTAAATTGTAATTTATAAGGGCCTAGTTTTTGATGTATATATTCTCAACAAAGCAAAAATTCAACAATTACAGTGCTACATCTACAAGTATCTATCTTTTCCACGAGGTATCTAATATAATTTGTGCAAAGAAAGTATAAAAAGGAAATTGGGTAAATGTCAAGGAGACAAAATCCCATAGCAAGGTTAAAACGACCCAAAACAAAGCATCTAGGGGTCACCGTACGGTCTTCAACACAATGAGGAACTTCACACCATATAGTAAGCCCTAAATGGCCCCAAAAAGGTAAAAAGTGAATAAATCAATGGAAACAAATCACATCAGTAGTTGATATGGGAAAAAAGCTGCGATTTTCAAAAAACGTTTTTTGAAAACCGCGGCTTTTTTCCCATATCAACTACTATCTACGGGACTAACGAAAATAAGCAATTGTTATTCACTACAGTTGAGACGGGTAAAACGGGCTAGATTCTTAGTTCACTCACATGTTTTACGTTGCTTGCGGTTTAAGCATTTTATAAGTAAAACAAAAATCTTATAGGTTTTACTCTTTTTCCAACGCTCAAGACTCTTGTTTAACCTGTTTAAGACACTGCTTATAAACTCTATCATTTTTATATAAGAAAGAAAAATAATAATTCAGTAATAAAAAATATTTAGAGGAACACAGTTCTGTGATCGATATGAGTATTGTAACTTTTTACTAGATACTCCTATAGTGTCTCCACCAAATGGTCAACAACAAACAAAAACGGATTACAAATTTAGCATAAATGATAAAGCTTCGTTTTATGACTGGTATAATGGGTATTTTTTAATCAAGTTTAAAGTAGATAAACTAGCTGACGGAGCAGCACCGGACAACGACACAGTATCTGTTATTTCAGATGTAACAAATTTTCTTAGTCAAATGACAGTCTACCAAAACGGAAAAATAGTTTACGACTGTAATAATTTATCTCTAGCAAATCACGTCAAATCATTGCTTACACTTTCAGATGGTTATGTTAACAGCTTAGGCAAAAACAGCTTTATTTACCCTGATAATGTTGCAACCACTGCTGATAATACAGGATTTGCTGCGAGAACAACGTTAACTAATGCAAGGAAAGAAGTAACAGCAGAAATACCACTAAATAGATTTTCGTTCTT
>MJUU01057530.1:5540-35057 GCA_002080025.1 Modiolus philippinarum | reverse complement strand
CGGAAAAGGGGCAATAACTCCAACATGGGTCATCAGATTTTCTTCAATTTGGGCCCCATTTAGCTCGTGAACGGTACATGCAACATGAAATCCGTTGGCATACTACTGATTGGAAATTTCCTCAGGAAGACACTGAAAGAAACCCAATCTAAATCTGATATATAATAAAGATTCTACAGTCAAATATGCTAAAACATCAAATTTAACCCTTTTTGGCCCCTTTTTCCAAAAACGGGTGGGGCCACAATGACCAAAACTAAGCCAAGCCTTCCTTTTGTGCCAAGGAATATTGTGTTAAAATTTCATAAGGATTGGTCAACTGAAACTTAAGTTATTGACCAAAAGCAAAAGTGTCTACAGACAACGACGACAACGACAACGACGACGACAACGACAACGACGACGCAGACGACAACGACAGCACCATACCATTATACGACCGCAAAAATTTTTGCGGTCGTATAATAAAATGTGATTCCTATGTATCCCCATACAAATTTGTTCATTGGGATAGAAAAATTTTACTAAAAGGGGGCATTTCCTTGGATATTCAGATCAGAATTGATTAGAAAATTTTGTTTCAGTATCTTACTTGTTGATTACCATTGCCAAGGTATTTGCATACTGTAAACGTGGAAATTTTTGCGTAGGGGTAATTTTGCTTATTTCACGTTTGGGAATTTTACGTGAATATAACCCCCACGCAAATACTTTTAATAACAAATGCTTTACAATCAATTTTCAAAGATCCGCGAACATTATAACCACGCGAAAGGTTTGGAAATGACACTTCGCGAAATAAACCCCACGCGAAAATAACCACGTTTACAGCAAACTGCAAGTTTCCTCTATGCTACATTTTTAGTAGCTGTTTTCATTGGATAAATATGAAATAAATATCATTTTAAGGACACATTTTATACATCATCCCTATTTTAGGGCTCTTCCAGGAAAAAATGTACAGGGGTGCAGGAACGCAACTCAGAATTAAGGGTACCACCGACAAAATTTTACTTCTTTTTTCAAGTATTTAGTAATAGGTATAATTAAGCTCTTCATCCTCACCAAGGTAAAAATAAATAACTTGCGTTCCTGCCCTCAGAACATTTTTTTCTGAAAAAGCCCTTAGTATACAATAAATCTGCTCAACTATTTTAAAGTAGAGATTTTCAAAAAAGTTTATTGAAGACAGAAAAATAATCCTTACTCTATTTTTTCTGCCATACATGACCATTTTTCTGTTGTGGTCCGCCCTACTTCCATTGGCTTCCATGTGCCTCTTCTGCTTTATAGTACTGAAATATGTTTCAATTCCAGCTAAAGGAAAAAAAAGATGTAAATGATATTTTTATATAGTAACAATTTAGAACAATATACATGTATATCTACTGTAAGAACTACCAGTAGCAAATTAATAGTGTTATTTTGGGCCTATGAAGTGTGAATTTCACATAAGCAACCTTTCACAATGCTTTGAAACTATGAAAATGAAGCATACGAAGTGGAAACTAGTGTTTATCTTGCCTGCATATGTTTTGCAATAAATATCAATTATTCATTTTTACCTTTTGATAATTAAATATTGGATAATTATATATCTAAGTCAAGTCAAGTGAAGTCAAAGCTTTATTTAAAGACGAGAATACGAACAAATAACATAATCTCTATTGAGCTTTAACATTGTCTAACTCAAGGTATTTTATCAGTCCAAAGCATGCTTATACAAAGTACTGTTCTTGTTTACTCTGAAATGTCTATATTGAATCAATGGTTGTAAAATGCGACATCAATCCTACAAACCAAATTTTATTATTTTTAAGGTAGTTAAAAATACATGTACAAGTAAATACAATAAATAATAAAAAAAATATATATAAATCCAGAGCATTTACCTCTTATCACCCCTTCTTCTGTTGAAGGATACTGTCCTTTGACATAAATCTTTATACTTTCTGTCATTTCCTGATTCTCTTCAGAGTTGCATCTGAGAAACAAATTTATCAAAAGTTAAGTAAAGATGACAAGAAATCCCTATAATGACAGAAATCCACAATTGAAACCATCCTCCCACCTAAACAACTCCCTAGACCAAGATACAGTAATGACAATCGGAACATTAGGAAATTGGGATATAAAAATTGATGTACAGGTAGTGCAATGGCCACAAATTAACAATATGAACAAAATAACTAGAGGCTCAGACATTGAGCCTGTATCGCTCACCTGACAAAATGCTGAAGCAGGGTTTTCGATGTTCTGCATTTCCCATAGGGCCAAAATAAACTATGTTCTGTGCTGACGGCCATGTTTTTTATTGGATTGGAACGAAATGAGCAATCTTTGTTAAGGACCTTCAGTTCATCATTCTTGTAAAGTTAAATTTGGTTGAATTTGCTTCAGTGGTGTCAGAGCTGAAGAAGCAAATGTGAATTTTCCCATAGGGTCCAATGTTAAACTGAAGTTCTGCGCTGGGGAACGGATTAATGGATGTGGTTTGTTTCCATTGATTTATTCACTTTTTTTACCCTTTTAGGGCCATTTAGGGCTTGCTATATGGTGTGAGGTTCCTCACTGTGTTGAGGACCCTACGGTGACCCCTAGATGCTTTGTTTTGGGTCGTTTTAACCTGGATATGGGATGTTGTCTCCTTGACATTTTCCCCATTTCCTTTCTTTTTCATATTATTACTGAAATGGTTTGAAGTTAAGTAGATTATTTCTCATTATGCCAAATATAACAATTTTTTATGGCATAATAGCAACAAAAACAGTTGGTGACCTATATCATGCATATTTTTTATTCTTGAAAATTGTCCCAAATTACTTGTTTCATGAAAATATCACCAATGGAAGTTGATAATTTGGTCTTTAAAAACCAAAACAGGATGATAACTTAAAGAATTACCAAAAACTTGAATACATTCAGAAGAGCAAATTAAAATAAATAATAATCTAGAAAGCTGGGTCAACATGTGCATATTACCTCCAGATTCTTTTTTAAAAATAAATAGTTGTTAGATAAGATATTCAATATTTTTATATCTGTGCCTCTTTTTTTATATAAAACTAAAGTATCAGTATGTACAGTGTAAATCTGAAAAAAACCCTAAGCATACATTTGTTTCAGGTTTCATCTGAATTGTAAGATTACTGAACAGCATGCCCATTCACGTACTGCAGCACGTAATTCACGTACATTACAAAACATGCACATACAATTTCACAAATCAAAAGGTGCATGCACGTACATTTGAAACAAGTGATGACCCTAAAGGATGTCTCGCCTGTCCCTGCTGGACTCTAAATTGATGTAAAATCTAAGTGAACTAATCAGAAAAGTGAACATGCTCACTAGACTGTGAAATTGAGGTCAAGGACAAAAGTCACCTGCCAGACTGACATGTACTACCCAAGACCAACCTACATTCCAAATATTATCAGCCTACCACTTCTAGTTATTGAGAAATGGACTTAAGCAGAAAAACTTAACGTGGCCACTAGATCGTGAAAAGCACAAAAGTGACCTGCCAGACTGACATGTACTACCCAAGACCAACCTACATACCATATATTATCAACCTACCACTTCTAGTTATTGAGAAATGGACTTAAGCAGAAAAACTTAACGTGGCCACTAGACCGTGAAATTGAGGTCAAGGTCACATGACAAATGTCAGACTGGCATATACCCAAATAAATCTTGCTATAGGACAAATATTGTGAGTCTAGAGGCTACAGTTGCTGAGAAATAGACTTGAATGTAAAAATTTAACAAAGTCACTGAACCATGAAATTGAGGTCAAAGAAACATGACAGGTGTCAGACTGGCGTGTACCCATATAGATCTCCCTACAAACAAAATATGAAGGGTCTAGGTGTAACAGTTACTGAGAAAAGGACTTGAATGTGAAACTATGTCGAAGATTTTCTAAGTTCAGTGAACCATGCAATTGAGGTCAAGGCAACACGACAGGTGTCAGACTACCATGTACCCATATAGATCTCACTATAGACCAAATATGACAAGTCTAGGTATTATAGTTCCTGAGAAAAGGACTTGAATGTGAAACTATGTCGCAATGTTTATGTGCTTATTGAACCATGAAAACAAGGTCAAGGTCATCTAAAATATATGCTGCTGGAAAGGTCATCACTTGGTGGTGCTGTGGACCAAAGATGATGTTTGTATGTATTACCCTTGAAAAGTTATGAAGGTTTTAGAAAAAAGTTTACGCCGCCGCCGCCGTCGCCGTCGCCGTCGTCGGATTGCTATACCTATGTCTCGCCTTCAGCGACTTTCGTCGCAGGCGAGACAAAAATGATCAGTGAATATTGTAGTTTTCAGGATAAAATTTATTATTCATATCAGAAGTGAAAGGAATATAGTTTTTGGTATATACCATCCATTTTTATTGGTTCCTTGCAAAGCACTTTTAAATAGGGAGATAAAGATACATGTACTGGTATGCAAATGTACCCTTAAAAAACTGCCCTGTACCCCCAAACTTAAATTCAAAGGGTACATGCACCCACAACTACAAAAAGGAGTGGGCATGTTGACTGAAAATCATAACCTGGGCAGTATTTTTTATTCTGATCAACTGCTTAGAATGTATACATATACTAGTCAGTCAGGGGATGGACTTGTAGAAGTCAGTTTTAGAACTGACTTAAGGAAGCCATTGTAATAATGTTTTCTGACTTGTACAAGTCAGATTGCAATTTAAGCTTAAACTTTTATTAGCTATATCAATACTTTTCTGATTTTTTAGCTATTTACTGATAATTTTTATGCATACTTTAATTTATTGGCTATCTGTTGTGATAGATGAAGTCTTGGAGGGTGACCTATTAGCATTGGCGGGTGAACTTTGAAAATTACCCCTCTGGGAATTATAATCTTTCTTCTGAGTAAAATGACTTTCAAATGATGTGTGAAATTATGATTTTCTGAATAACCTGGCATTAATACACTACATAGATCTAAGATTGTTTCATCTGAGGATAACATACATAAGAATCAGTTATTACTTACTTTTCACCACTTTTGACTTGATGAAGTCAGAATTATCTATCACTTATTACAATTTGACTTGTACAAGTCAGAAAAGCTAATTTAATCAAGGGGGATAACCCAAAGAATCTACCAAAACTGACTTTCTCAAGTCAGATAAAACTGACTTAAACATGTCAATCCCCTGACTGCTAGTGTTTATACTATATACCTACTTTAGTATTATTCCTGCTGCAGTTTTAGTAGTCCATGTAAGGTTTTTATCATCTCTGTTATATTTATATCCCTCACGAACAGATTGCTGTAAGACAAAAGATATGAAATATATGTTTAAGAAGGCTTGATATCATAGTCAACAGAAATTATGTCATTAGCTAGCTGTCAGTAACTGCGAGCATTTGTCCGGACAGTACCTGTGTGTATTGTCTTCATGTTTTATGTATGTACTTCATTGTAAGGGTACTTGTCTTGATAAGTTGCACTTTTTTCAGGTTAAGTTTTAATTATACCCCACTCTGAAGTAGGAGGGGGTATACTGTATTATCTGGAACCAAACCTTGGTCAAAAGAGTATAATTGGGTTGCTGAAATAACAGTGGCGGCTTAGGTCAGAAAAAATTTAAAGTTCATAGGTTTTTTTTTTTTTAAATTTGGATTCAGGCCCCCCTTTTCAAAAAAATATTGGTCGGGCCCCTCTAAGCAGAGAGTCTTGATCCGCCACTGAATAGCAATCCCAACAAAAAGTAAGTTTGTTATTAAAAAAATAATAATAACATGAGATGTGTATATATGCTATTGCAATTAATGAAAGTATTTTTTTTAAACTCTTATAGATGCCATCAATTATTGAATGTTAGATACACTGTCATATTCTCTTGCTTCTAAGTATTTTTTAAAAAAAAAAGGAATAATTTCACATATTATATCTTAAATGCAAAATCTTTCTTCAAGCCAAAAATATATTAAACAAAGAACTTGTAGGTTATAAATGAAGCAACTGGTTTACCCCATATGGCTTTTGATGGCATGTGAAAAGTCTTCAACAGAGAATCATTCATTGTTTATTGTTGTGGAGAGCCTTTATGTACCAGATGCCATATAAATTGATTTTTAAGGTTAATTAGTGAATTAGGAATTGACCCCAATGAATAAAGAACAAAGACATGACAGTAAGGCAATATCACATTTAAGATAAATAAAGTTTTGTTTCCTGTAGGTTGATTTATAGTTTCAAAGTAAGGATGGCACATTAAATAATGTTTGACATTTTGGGGATGTTAAAGGTTCTAAAAAAAAATTATTGTTTTGTGGTTTTTACACAAAAATTAAATTGCCATTTTAAGGTAATAAATTTGTTGTGTGTGTTTAGTTGGAGGGTGCATTGAGTATTGCAGAATTTTTGTTTTGGTATATGGCCATGTGATCATGAGCATGACTGGGTCAGAATATGGCATCTATATGTCCCCAACTTTTTTATCGAGGAACATGAAAATAAATTGCCCTAATAAACCTTTGTTGACATTTCCATAAAAATGTATCCAAAAATATACCACAGATAGTGTTAAACCAGTTTATACCAGTATTAAACCTTTCATTTTTCTGTAATGTTTCCCTATAGTTTAATAAATGTACAAATAAAATCCAATACAACAGGTTGACTTATTACTCCATTATCAAAATCTTGAAAGTAATAATAGTCTGAAAATGGAAAAATGAAGGGGTGCATGGTATTGTAGTATCATTTTGGGTTGAACTGGTTCACTACTGGATGGCCAGAATGAGATACAAGCTTTCTCCTATTATTTGGGCTCCAGTTGCAATACTTGGCAATGCAAAAAAACAGAAATGACCTTTTTAGCTCCCTGGGATGAATGTCCGGAGAGCTGTTGTCATACCCCCGGCACCGGCGTCGTCAGCTTCAGCAAAATTTTAACTTGGCTCGTTGAATTGAGACCTGAATAGCTAGGATGTTGATATTTGGTATGTGACTTCCTTGTGATGAAAGCTTTCTTCTGGTACTATACTTGTAGACATTTTGACATTGACCTTGCCCTTAGGGCAATTTTTGTCTCGCCAGCAACGAAAGTTGCTGAAAGCAAGACATAGGTATTACTTTCCGGCAGCTACGGCAGTGTTGTAAACTTTTTCTAAAACTTTAATAACTTTTCAGCTGTAATGGATACATAGATCATCTTTGATCCACTGATGCCTTAGGTTACGAGCTTTCCAGCATCACATGTTTCAGATGACCTTTACCTTGTCTTCCTGGTTCAATGACTCCATGAAAATTGCGACATAGTTTCACATTCAAGTCCTTTTCTCTGTAATGCATAGATCCATTATATTTAGTATATTGATGCATCTTAGTGGGTTCATGCCAGTCCGCCACTTGTCAAGTGACATTGACCTCATTGCACGGTTTAGTGACTTAGTCAATATTTTGTGACATAGTTTTACATTCAAGTCAATTTCTGAACCACTGTAATGTGTAGAGATACCATATTTGGTGTAATGCTTCATTCTAATGAGTACATGCCAGTCTGACATCTGTCATGCTACCTTGACCTCAATTTCATGGTTCAGTGACTTTGTTATTATTTTTACATCTATGTCCAATTCTCAGCTTTTAAAGATCCTAGACTCTTCGTATTAGGTTAACTGTTACATACCAATAGGTAGATTCCAGTCTGACACTTGTCAAGTAACCTTGGCCTTAATTTCATGGTCCAGTGACTTTGTTAAATTTTTACATTGATGTCCATTTCTCAGCAATTAAAGAAGCTAGACTCTCCATATTAGGTTTATTGTTACATTTTAAAGATAAATGCCAGTATGACACCTGTCAAGTAACCGTGACCTTAATTTCATGGTCCAGTGACTTTGATATTGTTTTTACATGGAAGTCCATTTCTTAGCAATTAAAGAACCTAAATTCTCCATATTAGGTTTATTGTTACATAGTAATCGGTATATGCCAGTCTGACACTTTTCAAGTAACCTTGACCTTAATTTCATGCTCCAGTGACTTTTGTTATCATTTTAACATTACTGTCCATTTCTCAGCTATTAAAGATCCAAGACTTATTGTTAAATATTAATGGAAAGATGCCAGTCAGACACTTGTCAAGTAGCCATAACCTTAATTTCATGGTCCAGTGACTTCGTTAAATTTTTACATTGATATCAGACAGATCATTACCTCATCCAAGATGGCCTCCAACAGGGAGCTAAGTTTAACATAGAACCTTAATGGGAAAATATTCAAAACTCTTCTCTGAAACCTCTTACTGTGCCAATTGAATTACACCTCACTTTGTCACAATAGTCCTTGGTTGGCCCCTTTCATAATTGTGTATTGCTCATGTCCATACCTCATCCAAGATGTCTGCCAGCAGGGACCATCATTTTAGTTTAAAATTGTACCTAAAAGAGAAAAATTGCAAATCTTCTCTGGAACTACTCTGGACCTACTTGGCCAATTGAAATCCAACTTTGGGACAATAGTCCTCAGATGGTCAACTTTAAAAATTGTGTTGCTTGGGTCTGTACCTGATCCAAGATGGCCACAAGCAGGGACTGAAGTAAAACATTGGGCCCTATTGGAAAATCTCCATCACTGAAACCTCTTAGCAAATTTTATTTTATGTGATAAAATAGTTCAAGAATACAAGAATACAAGAACTTTATTTGTCATATACTGTGAAAGTACTATTGTTCGTGGGGTTCCAATTTTCGTGGATTTCGTGGTTCCTTAAAACCACGATATTAAGTATCCAACGGAAAGTAATTTATTCCATTGAGTTTTAATGCATAGAATTCGAAACCACAAATTCAAGTGCCCACGAAATTGTCAATTTTATGAAAACCACGAGAATTGATGTCCATGAATAAAGTACTTCCACAGTATACAAAATTATGTATGTGACAATATAAAACAATAAAATATAAACAAAGAGCAAATGATTATTATGATTCCCCTGCCCTCAGTTCCATGACTTTTTCAAAAAGGAACCTAAATTATTCACAAGCTCTACAGGGTGGATGGGTTGAGGATGTACACTAATTTTTCATTTTCATTTAATTCACAAAAAAAATGACATTATTAATTAAAAAGCTGATAAAATCTATTCTTAGAGTTCTACATGTTCTATTAATGTCACAATTTAATATAAAATGTGTTTCATCTTCTATTACATTACAATTTTTATGTAATCTTTCTTCTCTAGGAATCTTTAAATATCGACCTTTTTCAATTAAAAGATTGTGAACACTTACTCTAAATTTTGTAATAATTTCTTGATAATCAAATCTCCTACACGACAAGTAATAATCTTTGGCAATGGACTGTTTAATATCTTTATATAATTTCAGTTTATTTTTATCTTCAAGTTTCTGAATTTTATTTAAATAAATATTATCAAATATTCTTAATTGGGACAAGAGTGTTCATTTTCATGTGGCTAAATATATTTGGTTGTATTTTATCTGACTTTTCGAGATTTCAAGTATTTACATTTTGTAGGTAGTACTGATTCTCAAATTTTAGCAGAAATAGGTATCGATATGCTGGAAACCAAACCAGTGCACCTAATATGTGGAAAAATACCATAGCTAAAGATATACCAGTGTATTGTTACACCACTAGTTGAAGAAACAATTAAATGCAAAACACTTCAGAATTGAAAAAAATTAAGATCTTGATATTCTGATTATTAATCTGATGATATTACTTGAAACTCAGGGTGTATTTGTGCACATTCATTGAGAAATTCAAAGTTCAGAAAAAGATATTAAATAATAACTCTGTAGTGTCATGAGTGTTGTTCACTATCCTTAGTATTATCAAGGAGTTGAAATACTTCAAAGAGTATTGAGGAAGTACTGGTGATTTAGCAAAAATGATCTATCACATAGACCTTTGCCTCAAAATATTCCAACAGGGTTTCAAAGCAATAGAAAATTAGTCTAATGAACCATAAGATCAGGAGAGGTAGAAGATAAGCCTAAATAATGTAGAACTAATTGAACTTACCACTTTATTATCTCTTCAAACTAATATTAAATTGAAATTATATCAGTAGATTTTTGTCTTCAAAATATCAGTGTTGATTAAAAAAAAAAAATAATCAATTTTCCTTTTTACTGTAAGATACTATTTTAGAATATGATTTAAGCAACTTTAACACTATAGCTAATAAACAGAATTATATAGTGCTATAAATGTTATTTTTTCCTATATATTATAATCAATTGGTTCCAAGATTTCATCAAATATATTCAAATTCAAATTCAAAAACTTGGATAAAGCACAAATGATAATAATAATCCTACCAATACACTCATTTAATTCATATGTTCATGCCTAAAGAATATATGATACTGTACTTTAGGATAGACTGGGTGACACAGACTTGCAAGTTGTCCACTACAAAACTTTTACAAGGTTTGATTTTGCATTTTGAGGTCCAAAAGAATGTGAATGTGCACCTTGAATACTTTAAAAATTTGGAAACTGAGGGTTTCTCTTACACCAATATTATAGTCAGTATTGTTACTACAAAACTCATATGCTAAGATAAATCATATGGTGTAATGCAAAAGTATACAATACCCATACCTGTTAACCCTCTCCCTTTACGGGGGAGACTCCCTCTTGGAAGCATAATCTTCCCCATTGACTGGATCTCCCTCGAGGGAGATCAAAATCTCCCTATTACTGCCTTTTCTCCCCCTAAACCTCCCTCATAGAAAAATAGGGTAATTTTTTAATAGCATTCCTAATTTTTTTTTTTTTTTTTGCTTTCTTGGCAAAATTATGAAATAGTATTCATAATTTTAAAATTGTGGTAGAATTTTGATTTTAGAAATTGATCTACATGATCTAACAGCTTATATAAATGATTTTTCCATTCCTTATTCTCATTTCTTCATTAATAAATGCAAGTTTTTGTTGAAAAAAGTTTGTTATATGTACAATCCCCCCTTAGATGGGCTGTTTTAAGGGAGATCTCCCTCATAGCAGCTACCAAAGGTTAACAGGTATGAATACTCCTTGAAACTTTTGATTTTTTCTAAACTCTAGCCTAGGTTTTCCTACTTATTAAACTATGATCAAAATTGCATAATATCTCCAAAAATATTATGTTGGTTGCTTAAATCTTAACTCAATCCAATAACATTTTATGAAAATTTCAAAATTGTTTAAACCATGGGCCAGGTGAGCAATACAAGCTCTTGAGGGCTCTGAACTTGTTTCAAAATACCTACAATTTTTATGACCTTTGTCTCTTAAACTTGGATTCTACTTGAGTTTTTTTCTTTTTTTTTTTTGGTAATGTAAGTGGTAAAGTTTGGCTTAAGGGACCAAAATGTTTTCACAAAGTACCTAAATTTTTTAATTTTTCTTTAAATTTTTGCAGGGTAAAATTGTGTCTTTGGATTATTCTGGAAGTAAGCATTCAGCAGTGTGTCAATGAATTTCCCATCTTAATTGTTTTTTACAAAGTATCTTAGATCATCTTTAAATTTGAATTTTGCATCTGGATTCATATAGGGTTTGTTTCATTGGATTTTGCTTGAAGAAAGTCTTTTTTATCTCAGCAAGGCGAGCTTTTTCCATCATAATGCATCAGTCGTTCAGCATCGAGCATTCAAAGACATTTGTTCTCTTCTGAAACTATCAGTCAGTTGGAACCAAACTAGATCACAATGGTGCTTTGGAGGTCCCCTTAGAAAAGAGGGTGCACATCGCTAGTCTGACACTTATTAGTCCGACACTCATTGGTCCGACACTTATTAGTCCGACATTCATTGGTCCGACACTTATTTGTCCGACACTCATTAGTCCGACACTTATTAGTCAGACACTTAATAGTCTGACACCGACGCGGATCTACCCNCAGCCATCCCCTAAAAAAATTATGGGGAATTTCAGCTATCTTCGTCTTACACTTTTACTGGTGAGTTTGCACTCGCTTTGCCATTTTCATAGTGTGCTAAAGTATTATCAAAAATCTTCCTATTATCTATTTTACAGATACTACTCTGAGGACACCGAAAATCATTTTCATATTTCAAGTGTATATGTAAGAATTTGCCCTCCCACATGGCATAATTATCCCTGTACTTTTCCTGAGAAAATCGGGGGATATTTTTTTCGGTCCTGTCCGTCTGTCCGTCCGTCCGCCTGTCTTGTCTGTTAGATGAACCTTGTCAAAGGAACTCCTCGCTAGTTTTTGGATTGGGGGTTTAAATTTTGTAATAGAATTGTTGCATATATGCTGAAGATGCGAAATAAGCTTTATGATTTTTTTATGATGTTGTTCCTGCAAACAAGAGGCCCCAAGATGTTTTTTTTACTTAAGTGAGCTTGTTATTGGAACTCCTCCTACATTTTTGGATTTATGGATTCAATTTTGCAAATGAATTGTTGCATATAGTCTGTAGATGTGTAATAATCTTTCAGAATTTGTATTCTGATTCCAGCTTTGTTAAATATAATGAAAATGTCAAAGACGCTAATTTTTTCTTTAATTTAGCATATAATATTATATTTTGATAAGTGTTTGGAAAAAGTTTAATTCTGAAGAATGTGAAAATGTGATTCCAATTTTTTGTAAATCCTGAAAGTCTCAAAAACCACTTATTATCATTATTTTTGAATTCTTCCTAGCATCCACACTTTTAGAATTTGTTTGAATTATGACAAACTTTTTCACCAGCTGAATTTTCAAAATATTTGATTGCAATTTTGGCAAAATTTCTGAAAGTCTCGAAGACAACTTATTTTTGTAATTCTACTTAGCAACTATGCATCCTTGTATTCCTGTTTATGAAAAAATAGTGACTATCCATAATTTGAGATCCAAAATGTAGAGAAAAATTAATCCCATGGTCCATAACCGCTGTTTTCCGTGTCAAACAGGGAAGTTCCGGGACGGCCGTCATTCTGATGGTACCACTCCTAGATTTAGATTCATGTTTCATGGCAACGGGCAATAACAAAAACATACAAATTGAATTCAAGTGGCTGAAGTATGTATGAGGTCATATGCATATAATTCAGTTGTGAAATCGTATATTAAAGATATTGACCTATTTTATGTATCCGCAAAATTGGTATGCAGCAGGAAATGAATTCAAGAGAAAGTGGCCATACCTCTTTGACTTAGTACAGTCCGCACTTGTATGGAAGGATATTTGGTATTTATAAGGTTCAACGTGTATTTTCATCTAAAAAATGCCTGCTATTCAAACTGTAGTCCTCTATATATTTTTTTTTCCAAGTCAATTTCAACTCCTTTTCGGGGTTCTTTATTAATCTCTTTTTGACCTCTCTTTGCCATTTGAACCTTGAAACCCAATTTTGATCTCTACTGCCGGAATGCAATGAACTCAAACGTCTTAAAATGATTGGTTCAATCTATATATGCAGAGATTTCTTTGTGCTTGCATATTGAAAGGAGAAAAAAACTTATGTCTGACCACGCGAATGAATGTCATACATGAAAACATGTAAAACTGCGCATTTGTAATATTAAGAAATATTCAACATTTTTACTAGCATTTAACACAAATTATATATGACTGAAATACAATTATATTTATGTGGCATAATTCTAGAAATGATGGATAGTCAGGAGACATTAAGTTATTTAGAGCAAGCGTCCTTTTAGATCTTTTGAACCAACATCAGAATACTGATCGTATGAGAGAATGTTGGAAACTGTTCCACTATATTATTAGGACAAGGGAAGAAAATGATGGTGTTGAATTACAATTAGAAGTGTCGGACTAATGAGTGTCGGATTAGTAAGTGTCGGACAAATGAGTGTCGGACTAATAAGTGTCGGACTAATGGGTGTTGGATTAATAAGTGTCGGACTAATGAGATGACCCCAGAAAAGATTGTTTTTCTGGTACACACCTTATGAAAGATGGCTGCCATTTTATGGGAATATGCATCTCTCTGAAACTGCAAAGCCAGTTGTAACCAAATTGGCCACAATTACTCCTTGGATGGACCCATACAAAAATATGTTTTTCAGGGATGTATATATATATATAAATAATCCAAAATGGCAGCCAGCAGGGAACAAAGTTTAACATTGGGCCCCAATTATAAGGGAAAACATATTTAGAGATCTTCTTCTCTGAAACTTCTGATCCAATTGGAACCAAACATGGGGGCGTATTGTTTTAACCTTGTCTGTCATTCTGTCTGTCCGTTGGTCAGCCTTTCTTCCATTTGTCCATCTGTCTGTACGTACAGTAAAAAACACAATTTTTAATGTTATTCAGACACATTGCAACCAAATTCCAACTACTTCAAAGGAATCTAACTTGCAATAAGTAGTTGTACACACACATCTTTTGGAGTATTCAAATTGGCTGCTGTTGCCATGGAAACTGGAAAAAAAGCAGGAAAATTCAATGTGTCTCAAATTGGATGAACATTTACAGGATACAAAAATGCCGAAGTTGCATAATAGACAGTAAATTTAGTTATGCTGTACACGTGTTTCAAGGAGTAAATTCTCATCAGCAGCATTAGAATCAAATAATATGGAAAGTCATAACCAAAAGTAGTCAAAAAGAAATACTCATTGCCAAAATATCGAAATAGAAGGCCAAAGGAAGGTTGTCTTCATGGCACCCGTAGAAATGATTTTCAGTGTCTGAATTTTCAAAATTGCTGCCATTGCCATAGAAACTGGAAATAGGCAGGAAAATTCAAAGTACCTCAAATTAGATGACACTTTACTGGAAGGTTGCCTAGCATCCATACGATTGATTTTTGGTCTATGAATTTCACTTGTGTGATTTGTGGAAAAAGGGAGGTACCGGTATATCATAGTGTCTATATTTGTACTGTTTCGACACCTGTTTTATGTCCATGATCTCTTAAATTTGCACTTGCCATATTGATTCGGGGTTCAGTTAGTGGGGGCATAATTGGTTGCCATTCTGCAACAACTCGAGTTTGTCATTCATTTTTTGTTGAGGTATAATATCTGATATATTTTGGTCTGAAACTTAAACTGAGAGGTTGTACCATGCCTTTGCTTCCAAGAACAGCACTCATCGCTTGTTTTTTTGCCCACACATTGATAACAGAGCAGGGCTATATGAGGCATCATGCATTATTCTCACCTGACCAATATGCTAAGTATTAATGTTTTATGAAGTGATACCATATAGCGAGTAATTTTCCTGAGGTTCTAATTTCGGCTTTATTCGCCAGGTTTAGAAGCACGAAAATTCTAACCTTGCAAAATTAAGTTAGCATGTCTTTATACATGTCTGTCCTGAACACAATTCTCCATTCCTGAAAAATTGATGACTGCTAAAATTTAATACCCCTCTTTCGGGAACGAATAGTGAAATTTGGCAACAATGAAAATTACCTGCTAGGTATTACATTTCTTCACTTCTTCATTTATATCCCGATTTTAATTCTTAGTATTATTATTTATTTTTTAGCTTTAACATAGATAATGTCGAAGAGAGAAGGGGATTCTACAACACATGCACATGTTGCTTTCAAACGAAAGAAAGGGAAAAAAGAGTGCCCTGCTTGCCATCAATTATTTGGAATTCGACACTTTGAATACCATAGAACTAAGTATTTTTGGCATGGAGAGTGGAAATGTACTAATAAAGAGAGTATCGATTCAAGTTCATGTGGTGATACAGACCATGATCAAAGTATTGATCAGATACCAAAAGAAGATGGGGAAAGACCATTAATTCCAATTTTAAGGCAGAAACTTCAGCAAAAATTAAACCCAGATGGTGATGGTGAAGATTCTGATGAAGAAGAAGAAATCTGGGAAAATGTAACATTAGTAGACCTTGATTCTGATTTTACAGTGGAAGAAGGCACCCTATCTCAAAATGATACAAGACAAAATACTGTTAGATCTGTATTTTTCACCTTGTGTGTTTTTATTTGTGCATGGCAAGCATGTCATCTTATTCCTGATATTGCCATTCAGTCTTTGTTATCATTTTTAGCAGATTTTTTCAATGTTCTGTCAGCTGAAAACGTTGCATTTTTTAGTCTTGCATACTCATTCCCTACATCAATTTATAAATTGTATAAAGAGGTTGGATTTCAAAAAGATAACTTTACGAAGTTTGTTGTTTGTAAAAAATGTTTTAAACTGTATGATTATGAAGACTCTATTCTATTAGTTGAGGGTGAACAGCGATCAAAAAAATGTAGCAACATCCTTTTCCCAAACCATCCACAAGTTGGTAGAAGGAAAGCCTGTGGGGAACCACTCCTTAAAGTTGTCCAATTACAAGGAAGGAAAAAGTTGTATCCGTTTAAAACATTCTGTTACAAATCAGTCGCATCATCTTTATCAAGATTTGTCCTAAAACCTGATTTTGAAAATAAGTGTGAGAAATGGCGTTTACGGAGACAGGAACCTGGTTTTTTATCAGATGTTTTTGATGGAAGAATTTGGACCGAGTTTCAAGGACCCTCAAAGAGTTACTTTTTAAAAGATGAGAATCATTATGGAATTATGTTAAATATGGATTGGTTTCAGCCCTATGATCATGTACAATATTGTGTTGGTGTATTGTATGCTGTTTTTCTCAATTTACCTAGGTCAGAAAGATTTAAGATAGATAATGTTATGCTCATTGGCATTATACCAGACATGAAAAAAGAGCCAAGCGTTCACAATTTTATTGGTCCTCTAGTGGACGAACTAAAATGTTCCTGGTTAGAAGGATTTTCCCTAAAGTCGTTCAAAGAAAAAAAAGAAATTGTATTTAAGATTGCATTAATGTGTGTTGGCTGTGACATCCCTGCAACTCGAAAACTCTGTGGATTTTTGGGTCATGGAGCGACATTTGGATGCTCAAAATGTTTCAAGGTGTTTCCTGGAGATTTTGGGCAGAAAAATTATGGAGGATTTAATATAAATGAATGGCCAGTCAGAGATCTTGCAGAACATAGAAGATATATCAGGGAGATTAAAAATGCAAGAACACCAACAGAGAGAGACAGACTCGAAAGCCATTATGGAATAAGATATTCACCACTTTGGGAGCTTGAATATTTTGACCCTATCAGAATGGCCATTGTTGATCCCATGCATAATCTTTATCAGGGAACATCAAAGAGAATGGTAAAATTATGGATGGAACTCAAAATTTTGCAGCCAGACCAACTTGAGGAAATACAAGCCAGGGTTGACTCTGTCTATGCTGCTAGTAATATTGGTGCAATACCTAGGAAAATAGCGTCATCATTTGGAGGATTTACCGCAGACCAGTGGAAAAATTGGACAAATGTTTTCTCAGTATTTTCTCTTATGGATATATTACCTTCTGATGATCTTTCAGTATGGAGAGAATTTGTTTTGGCAAGCCATGTAATAACATCCAAATTTTTAACAGAACCAGAAATACGTCAGTTTGAAAATCATATTTTAAAATTTTGTAAAGCCTTCGAACAGAGATATGGATCTGAAAAAGTAACACCAAATATGCATCTCCACTGTCACCTTGCTAACTGTGTCAGAGACTTTGGACCTGTATATTCTTTTTGGCTGTTCAGTTTTGAACGATACAATGGTCACCTTGGTTCCCTTCCAAATAATAGCCGTGCCATAGAATTGCAGTTAATGAGACGTTTTACAAGGGATGCACACGTGAACTCGGTTGATTTACCACAACATTGCCAAGAACTATTTATTAAGCATTTTTTTGAACTAAAGGGATCAGATGTTTCTGAGAAGCCAGTAAATGACAATGAAATACGTCATATTTTGTATTTGTCGAAACGTTGTGCTCCAATACCCAATCAGGAATGGTCAAATATTGCAGCATATGGATATTCAAAATTAAGTAACTATTGTCTCAATGTAGATGAATACAGAGTTCTGAAAGAAACCTACAAAGCTATGTATCCAGAATTGAGTAATGCAGTTATTCCTGAATCCTGTAGAAAATGCAGTTTTATTACTCTTGGAAAAGAAGTTTATGGTTCATGGGATTCCAGACACAAACGTTCGTCATTTGTCATGGCCTATTGGAATAGTCAAGATGGTAAAATTTTGGAAGATACAGGTTCAGGAGATCTTTTTCCTGGTATTGTACAAACTTATTATTTTCATAATCTTTTAGTTGATTGCAAGAGTAAAGTTCACATATTTGCAAAAGTCCAATGGCTATTACCACTTGATGATCGTTACAGATACCACTGTGGAGAACCAGTCGAGATTTGGTCTAGAGATATATTTGAGGTTTTTTGACCGTCAGTCTTCATGCCAATCCAAAGGATATACTGCAAATATGTAAGAGCAGATGGCAATCTTTTTTCAAAGCTAGTATCATTTATATGTCCTCTGAACAATTCCATGAATATTTAATGTGCTATTTATTTAACTGTATATTTTTCTGCACTGTATTAGGGCTGAAAATTTTTCTAATACCAAGTAAAACTTAATCATGGATCTGGTCTAAGTTGTTAGGATATGCTGCAGAGAGTTAGTGAAAATAAACACTGTCATATCAACCAAAATAAGAATTTGATTATATCCCTACAAAGATAATGCTTCAAGAGTCTCAAAAAATACTTTTTATACGACCGCAAAATTTTTGCAGTCGTATTATGGTATGGTGCTGGCTTCGGCATCTGTGGACAGCATAACTTTGGTTCTAGTAGACGGATTGTTTTCAAATTTTGGTATGATATTTCTTGGCACATTCTTGAGGACCTTTTTTTTCTTTAGTTTGTGGCCCCACCCATTTCAGAATTAGTGGCCAAAAAGGGTTAAATTGGGTGTTTTCCTATATTTAACTTTAGAATGTTTAGTATTTATCAGATTTTGATGGCGTTTCTTTCAGTGTACTCCTTAGAAAATTTCTAATCGGGAATCTGCCAATGAATTTCATGTGGAATAAACCGTTCACAACATAGATGGGACCCAAAATGGGCAAATTTCAAAATTTTAATTATTTTGATGCAGTTTTTTGCAATGAATTCCTTATGACAAATTAACATAGCCATGCACCATCAGATTAGGTATAACTTGTATCCTTTCCAAGCTAAGACGGGGCCCAAACGGGACCAAAGTTTCAAACATGCAGATTACTAAAATTTGTATTTTTCATCTGATTTCACTGGGATTTTTTTCTTTAGATTTCTCTCATTGTAGGCTTTCAGTAATATGTCAACAGATTTAGCACAGCTCTTACTGTTTCTGGGCCATATAAGGGGAACAAGGGGCCAAAATTGCAATTTATAGAAATATGTGAAATCTTTATTTTACATCAGATTTTAATGGGATTTTTTTTCTTTGGATTCCTCTCATTGCAAGCTTTTAGTACTATTCCAATAGATTTGACGTAGCTCTAACTGTTTCCGACCTATAAGGGGTCTCAGGGGCCAAAATTGCAATTATCAGAAATATATGAATTCTTTATTTTTCATCATATTTTAATGGGATTTTTTCTTTGGATTCCTTTCATTGTAAGCTTTCAGCGATATGTAACGTATTTGGCGTAGCTCTTATCATTTCCGAGCTTTAAGGGTTAAAAGTGCTAAAATTGCAATTATTAGAGATATGTGAAATCTTTATTTTTCATCATATTTTTATGGTTTTTTTTTCTTTGGACTATTCTAATTGTAAGCTTTCAGTAGTTTGGCAATAGATTTTGCGTTGCTCTTACTGTTGCCAAGCTATAAGGGGTCAAAGAGGCCAAATTGCAATATTTCACAATATTTGAAATCTGTTTTTTTTTTCATTGGGTTTCAGTCTGAGTTTTTTGTTTTGATTTCTCGTAATGTAAGCTTTTAGTTGGTAGTCAACAGATTTTGCTTAGGTCTTATGATATCCTTTTGATAAGGGATTAAAAGGGCTGATTTTTATTTTCACTAGTTTGTGTCCAGTTAGTTAATGTGTCTATGTTCTTATTGTGTCCAGCAAATTACTGTGTCCACATTCATTTTAGTTTACACTTGTTCAAATTTCAGTGGTTGACATGCTGCGGTCGTATCACGCTTCAATCAGCGTAGCCCTTTATTATGGCTTGGTCTAAAATCACTTGATTATACCCTGTTCTACAGGAGATGGGTATAATGCTTTACTCATGTCTATCTGTCTGTCTGTTTGACTGCAGTTCGCAACATCTCGAAGATTTCTCTGCTTGTATACTTGCATGTTTGTAATGATGATTTGATGTATGGTCTGAAGCTTTGGTATGATGAGTTGTGTTGTTTCTCCCCTTTTCAATTCCATCACTCATCTACCCCTTTTTGCCTATAACTTTGATAGTTTCCCATTCCAGCCATATATCCCAAATTGTTTGGTCAAAGCTTTATCAGCTTGTGTTTGAAGTAATGATTTGATATTTGATCTGAAGTTTGGTATGTAAAGTTGTACTTTGCCTTCCCTTTTCAAGTCTCTATTACTTTCAGTTTGAAGATAATTGAGTTTTTCCCATTATTGAAATTTTTCTTCATTAATTTCTCAGCTTGTGTATGTAGTAATGATAAGATACTTGGTCTGATGCTTTTGTTTGACGAGTTGTACCATGTCTCCCCTTTTTAAGTCTGTCATCCATCTACTGCTACCTGTTTGACGATAACTTTGATTTATTATACCCAAACCACATGTAGTGGCGATGTTTTAGTGTGATACCTTCAGTCGTGTGTCCATCTGTCTGTCCGTCTGTCCAGACATCCATGTGTCCGCCCGTCGATCCCCCGAAGGTTTCAGAATGATAACTTGTGAACGAAATAACATACTGTCTTCAAACTTGGTATGTAAGTTGTTTACCACAAAACTCGGGCCAAGTTCGATTTTTGGTTTAGAATTCCCTTGGAACTTTAACACACATAAATCTGCATTTTCCCTATTGATTCAGTGTTCAATGAGCTTTGATATAACTGGCTGTCATTCAGCAACTGCTCTTGTTTATATTGTCAAGAATCCATGTTTTTTATTACATTGTATAGGGGATTATGATTATATAAGAAATTTGTGTTACATTTTCTGCACATTTAAATCTATGTGAAATTTTTTACTATTTTTAATGTCATGTTAGTAACCAAATAATGTGATGAGCAGGAGCAGTCACATGACTTCATGATTGTACATTGCATGACATTTTTAGATGCATGCTAAAAATTTTGTTGCATATAATATGGAAGTTAGACTCAGCCAGATAGATGGCAGTTAATATGTTGTTCATCTTGTAGTAAATAGGGATCTAGAAGTATCCTTGTACCAGTCTCAGAAATAAAATTGAGATTAATGACTGGATCTTGAGAATTGTATTGAAACTATGTACATACCCTTTTTTCTATTTTGTTGAAAGAAATATTTGGACATTTTTTCAGCGTTTGACTGACTGGAGCAGTCTCATGTAATGACTGTATGACACTTATATCTGACTCGTTCAGTCTGGGGAATTACTGAAATAAGTGATTTTTTTTTTCTTTTATTTCTAAACATTCTTGAAATTTAGCATTTTGGACAATATATAAAAATTGAAAGTTTTTCTTAAATATTGTTGAAAAATAAAATCTTAATATTTGTAGGGCATTTACGTTGCATATGTTTTGTTCTTTATTTTAACGTGTTAGTAAAATTTGTTGTATTGAAACATGAACAGAACATCTGCACTGAATTTTACGAATTGGTCATATACAGAAACTAAACATTTGGAATTTTGTTATTTATAACATCTTATAATCAAACTGTCATATCAGCGAATTGCAGCTGTTGAAATCTCCTTGAATCATCAGAAAAAAAATCTCTGGGTGATTTTTTTTTCCAAATATTAAAAAAAAGGTGGGTTTTTTTGCTAGGAAAACAAAAGCGAAACTTTTCAGATGAAATGAAGGACAATAAACCCTTATTAGTGATTTTTTTTTTTAGAGAGCATAGAAAAGTCACTTATTTTAGTGAATCTCATAACTTGATTTGATTTTTATGTAGTTTTTAATTCTTATTGAAATCCAACCTAAACTAATTGCTATCTAATCAAGCAGTATATCAACTGTTTGTCATTTTTTCATATTTTTGTTCATATGCATAATCAATAGTAAAATGACATTTAAATAATGTTATGTCAAAAAATGTTGATTATTTTGATAGGTTTTTAACATAATTTGCGATGTAGAGTATGACAATGAGTTCAAACAGTCATTTTAAATTCTAATTATAGGTTTAAGGAAATGTACAAAAGAGGTGTAGAAAGTGATAAACATATCAGAAGCACAAGACATATGGAATAAAGGATATTTTTTTATACAGGCTCTATCATGACCAATATTAAGTTAGCCCGTTAGGCGAGTTTGATGTGTTACGCCTTAATGAAGTCTGTATCAAAAACAAACTTCCTAAAAAAATTTTATTGATTATTCAAGACATGATAAATAGAAATCTAAAATACATTAAATAAGCTGAAATTTCTATTTTAGTACACCTACAGTAAATTTCAATATTTTTATGCATTCATCTTTCAACATAGTACGAGTATGAACAGGACAAATAGCACCAAAACATGATGCCTTCACAGTGACAAATTCTCTGATACTGCATATATTAATCTCAGTAGATTAATAGAAATTGGTACAAATAACGGAGAAGGAAAGACAATTTTTTCCATTGTAATGGCATGAAAAGGTAGACCATGCATAATGACATTAGGTTAAAAGTTTTGTTTTTCAATGTTGTTTATGGTGTAATATGTACATTAAAGTACACTCAACAGCCAGATTTGGTGAGAACTTTAGGTCTCCAAAGATCTTGTAATTATGAAACATATGTACTGTAATTGTCATATCAGAATCAAAGTTTCACAGAGTATGTCATTTTCCATAGCTAATACTCAAGATAAAGTAGCCAGACATAAATTGGCCCCCTGTGCATACTGATAAATTGGAGTTTGTAATTTTTTGTCTCTCCCGCGACGAAAGTCGTAGAAAGCGAGACATAGGCGTGCAAAGTATGGCGACGGCGTTAACTTTTACTAAATACAGGATAAAACCCTTTGATGTAGGAACATCATATTTGGTCCAGTGGTAGTGCCAATCAAGTGCTACCTGATGGACATACGTCATGTGACCTTGACCTCAATTTCATGGTCTAGTGGCCACGTTAAGTTTTTCTGCTTAAGTCCATTTCTCAATAACTAGAAGTGGTAGGTTGATAATATTTGGTATGTAGGTTGGTCTTGAGTAGTACATGTTAGTCTGGCAGGTGACTTTTGTCCTTGACCTCAATTTCACGTTCTAGTGGCCATATTAAGTTTTTCTGCTTAAGTCCATTTCTCAATAACTAGAAGTGGTAGATTGATAATATTTGGTATGTAGGTTGGTCTTGGATAGTTCATGTCAGTCTGGCAGATGACTTTTGTACTTGACCTCAATTTCACGTTCTAGTGGCCATGTTAAGTTTTTCTGTTTAAGTCCATTTCTCAATAACTAGAAGTGGTAGGTTGATAATATTTGGTATGTAGGTTGGTCTTGGGTAGTATATGTAAGTCTGGCAGGTGACTTTTGTCCTTGACCTCAATTTCACAGTCTAGTGGCCACATTAAGTTTTTCTGCTTAAGTCCATTTCTCAATAACTAGAAGTGGTAGATTGATAATATTTGGTATGTAGGTTGGTCTTTGGTAATACATGTCAGTCAGGCAGGTAACTTTTGTCCTTGACCTCAATTTCACAGTGTAGTGAGCATATTCACTTTTCTGATTAGTTCACTTAGATTTCACATCAATTTAGAGGCCAGCAGGGACGGGCAAGACATCTATTAGGGTCTTCACTTGTTTTTTCAAAATGCTGATTAATAATTTTGTTCAGTTTAGCAAAGATATTTGGAATGTTGACAGCTTATTTGTATGTGGGTAATTGTCCAGAAAACTCAAATGTAGACTTGAGAAATATCTTTTGAATAATTTTGTATCTTGAAAACTTATAAATGCAGCTTGATATGATGATAATCATGCTTCATTGAAATATTGAGAGCGGTCTCAACAATCTTACTTTTTATACATTTTAATGCATTCAAGTAGAATAGCCTTAATAGTTTATTTTTCCATTTACACTAAAATGTAATGCATCAGTATAAACACAATTCTAGTGTGCTACAGGGCATCCACATTTTGATGAAAAACACAATTTTAAAAAGAATTGAAGTGAAGATTGTCACCTATCTATTCCTAAAACATAACATGTAAAACAAATTTAATTGATAAATGGAAGTATTAAAATTCGATATGCCACTATATGGTTGAATCATAATTAAAGATAGTAAAAGGAGCTGCTATATGTGTCAGGCATTGACTTTAAAAGTTTGTGATTGAAAATAAGAATCAAGCTACAGTAAAGCCTGTCTAGACCGAAACCCTGTTTAACTGAAGATTTTTTTTTTGGGGGGGGGGGGGTTTGACAAGGTGTTCTGTTTACACAGGTTCAAAATATATAGAATTTGATAAAAAGGGTCTTCACATCATATTTGGTTTAGACAGGTTTTCAGTTAAGTTAGGGTTCAGTTTAGACAGGTCTTACAGAATCTGACAAGTGATCTGTATAAGGGCCTTAAGGGATTTACTTAGGGATATATTTCCTTATGTCAGAAAGTTCTCTTAAGGAGATTGTTGCGAGTCATAAATATAATTTTAAAATGTAATAAGGCTGGAAAATTTTACTAATTAAATTGGGAAAATATCCTTAATGGTGAAATGTTGTGCTTGATGAGAATTGTATCTGGAACATTTTATTAAAAGCCTGCTTTAATGTAATTAAGGGAGTGTGAGCTTCAGTTTTGAGGAGTATTTTGCACAGGGATCATATTTTCTTGGTCATATGTCACTTCAAAATGTATGAAATAGACAAGGCCATTCAAAAAAAAGATTGTTTCTCAAGCTCCGCCTGCGTCTGCCAAAAGGTAGCCACATGAAATCAAAACTTTTTTTGAAAATTTCAACATTTTTTGTAATGAAAGTAGTCTTACAAAAAACTGAAGTATATGTTTAAATATCTTTGGAATTTAACTCAGATGTATTAAAAAATCATAGTGACATCAAATTTATATTATGCTGACATTCCAGAAATCATGAAAAAAAATGCCCGCCCCCACCAAATTAAAAATTAAAAGGCTTGAGAAACAAACAATTTATTTTGAATTGCTCAATGTACAAAATTTGATAAATTTAAAATTTATATATGTTTAGAGTTTGTAGAGAGACAAAATTCTGAGTTCTATGTATCAACAATTTCCTTTTTATTTTTTATTTTCATGCATGTATTTATTTTTTTTATATGTTGTTCTAATAGCAAATCTTCAAAACAAAACTTTGGTATAAATTTCTGAAATGTATCCTGTACTCTCTTAAGATTTTGATAAAGAATTGAATACTTTCTAAATAGAAATTGAAATGAAAGAAAGAATAAAAATATGTATTGGTTTTACTACTGATGTTTCATTTCTGATATTATATAAAGAATGAATAAATATAAAAAATATATAAATATTGGTAATTTAGAAATATATACATTTTAAACCATGTACATATTTGTCCTTCTACAGATACTTGTTCAAGTTTTTTTCAGTGTTAACTTGACGGAAATTAGCACTGTGCCTTAATCACCACCTCATTACTGTAAATTATCCATATTCCCTCAGTGCCTTGGTTGTAAACTATGAAGCTTGTACTTTTCTTGGAAGATTACATAGGACAGGTTTAACTGTATTGAACAAAATTACCTAAATTAGCACAGAAAATTCAGACTGACATCAAATTTAAATTTACTGCAGCAGCCAAACAATATGTAACTTAACTTTCAAGAGAATTTGATGTCTCAATGTAATTGTGATTGTACACATACATTTTTAAACATTTTCATATTTCACAAGCTGATGTGTTAAAAATAAAAAATTTTTAACCATTAGGTTAAAAATAAAGGAACGTGTTTTGTATGAAGGCTGTAAGAAAATATACCCGGTATTTGTTGTTTTTTATATATATTTACTTATGTTCTAGAAATTATACATTTACCATACAGAGATTAAAAAAATTAAAATGCATTTAGTTGTAATTATTACAAAATGCCTATACACATGATTAATTAAAGATTAGAACAAATGGAAATGACACCTTTATTTTGTCAGTGTATGTTATGACTATCAGTTAACCTGTAAAGTAAGTGAGAACCGAACTGTCAGTCAAAAGAACGAACAATCCATAGACAAAGGCAAAATCGGACACACTAAAAAACAAGGATACCACTTGAGTACATGACAAAAAAAAGAAAACTGAAGACACACATACAGATGAACACCGACCAAATAAAAACCATGGGTGAGATCAGGTGTACCAGTAGAGTAAGCATCTCCTGCTTCTTATAAGACACCCGCTGTACATCTCACAAAGACATATCATTTGGCAAAAGATCCCAATTCTATAATGCATCTTTAACATAAGTTCATTTATTAATTCCAAAAATACTGTAGTCAGTGTCTGTGTTTAGTACCTCAGATACTATATCAACAACTTATGACTGTGTAGTGTAAATAGAATCAATATATTATGGAATGACTAAAAATTAAAAGATGTGTTTAACATTATAGTGTAGAAATGATCTCAAGGAAACACCAGAAAACCATTCTATTTGTAACTAAATGACCCAAGAAAAAATCTGGTTTCTGCAGATGGCTATACTAAACTTCAAAGGAACATTTTAGACCTGTAGAATTGAGAACAAATAATGAAATTAAATAAATTCTAAACTGATTTTTACCTATACAGTATTAATCCATTACGAACTCTGGTACTAGTATGTCAGACAAACATGCTCTTAAAAATAGTCTCCTGGGTCATTATATCTCTTCTTAGGAAGGGAGGCATATTTTTATCCTTAGCTCATCTTGCTATGCCAGGGTGAGCTTTTGCCATCACTCGGCGTCTATCGTCTGAGCCAATTAGAATTGGACATGATCTCAATGGTTTTTGTTTGGTTCCTTCGAAATAGGTATCTGACAGGTTCCTATCTCATCAAAAATGGTGCAAGCAGGGAACATAGCTTAACATTGTACACTGTTGGAAAACATTCGAAGATCTCTCTTGCAACTTCTCGTTCCAAGTTGTAATTAACTTGGTCACAATGCCTTTTAAAGAAAAGTTATTGTGTGCATCTCGTCCAAGAAAACATTCTAAAATGATTGTTTTATTGGAAATTTATTCTTATCTGAACCACTTGGCCACTCAGATTTGATTTGGCCACAACTTTCCTTTTGATAAAGGCGCTGGCTTCATGTCCATGCGGCATGACACCGCCCTTGACAATACAACGGCAATGAATACCGGAGAAAAACGATGAAAGTGTGAATTCCAAAGTCAAAAATAAAATAAAAAATACGGCAATTCATATCCAACACGAATTGAGACAGCATGACAAAGGAAAAAATAAATAAACAAAAATGAAGAAGAACACTACAAAGCTAAAGCACTAGTAGTATCAACCCCTACATAAAGTGAGGAATCTATTAAGTATTCTTACTATAACAAGGACAAATCGGTACCATTAACAAAAAGAAAATAATGAGAGTGTGATATACAAGACAACACAAACAACTACAGCACTGACAGTGTGAACTCCCCCTGAAAACCGGGATTATCATGTGTTCCGGAAGGGTAAGCATGATCCGCTTCATGCGTGGCCACTGTCACACTGCCAGTGAAAATATGAAAAAGAAAGGAAATGGGGTAAATGTCAAGGAGACAACATCCCATATCCAGGTTAAAACGACCCAAAACAAAGCATCTTTTGGTCAACGTATGGTCTTCAACACAGTGAGGAACCTCACACCATATAGCAAGCCCTAAATGGCCCTAAAAAGGTAAAAAAGTGAATAAATCAATGGAAACAAACCACATCCAATAACCCAAATATCAAGAAACTAAAATTTATAACTTCTGTAGTGACAATTGCAACAGTGACTGAACACACCCCAGATGTACAAGTTTTTGAAATAGCGTAATTTCGCTCTGTTGACAAATCGCTGTCTAAACTTCATGCATGGATATAGCGAATGAGCTTTGAAATGAAGACGCCATAATTATGCCGGAAATGTTGGAAATAATTGAATTTTGATTTGAAAAAAAATGTGCGCATAATAAATTTGATTCGAGATGGACATAAAAAAATAAATAATATTGCCCAAGAACCCCACCAAAAAAAAAACCCAAATGGCCGTCCTTTAACACTGATGTTTCAACGGCGAGATATATAACAACTAAATAAAGTTGACATAGCACTTGTGACGAATACTCCAACGGATGCATGACCTCAAGCTCTACAGAAATTATGTTGTTTGTTTTATGTCATGTATGTCATGTAAGCAAAGTTAATACAACATTTGTACTGAGTTATGGAAAGTGTATGCCATGTAAACAACTTTAACATTACACTGGTACTGAGTTATGCAAAGTATATGCCATGTAAACAACTTTAACATTACACTTGTACTTAGTTATTCAAAGTGTATGTCATGCGTGATGTAAACAACGTTTATATAAAACTTTTACTGAGTTATGCAAAGTGTATGCCATGTAAATCGACATTACACTTGTACTGATTTATGCAATTGAAAGTGTATGTCATGTATACAACGTTGATGGTGAGTTGTTCTACGTGTATGTTGCCTAAAAACAACACTGGTACTGAGTTGTTGTGCGATGTGTATGACGACTAAGACAGCACTGGTACTCCTCTGTTAAAGGTGTTTGACCCATAGAAAACTTAACGTTCACAAAACACTTGTATTAAGTCGTCCATAAAAACACTGTAAAAAATGTGTTTAGGGCCTAAACGTTTTCCTAAACACCATTCTTGCAACAGATTTTAAACATGTTCTGAACCTAAACATGTTTAGTATCTAATTATGTTAAGGAAAATGTTTACAGTCTAATCATGTTTAGGTTTTATGTGTTTAGCTTGTAAACATGTTTAGACCCCGTGTACATGTCATTTAGCTTTTGAAGAGTTGTTGGTGCATCCTGGATTTTATATGTTAGTCTTGAATATTCAGACATAATGATTAAAGCTCATAAGACTTCTCTATACAGAAATATTTACACTGACTGAAAACTGACTGCACAAAATGACAAAATGAAAAAAGAAAACAAGCCTCAGCATCAGCATCTCATATTAAAAGCCAAGAATTTTATTTGATTCAATGAAACCCATTACTTCAAAATGAAAACCAACAACAGTAAACCTTATTTCTTCAGAACATCTCATAACCTCCCACAATATTTAATACAGCACTAGATTTTTATAATCATTTGCGTGGTCCCTGTATTTTTATTATTAGTATAGTAATAATAGTTTGGAAACATAATGAAATATAACAGAATGTAGAATGCAAATCGTATATATTTATTACAAATATTACTTATATTTATATCCAACAATATAAGTCACGAAATGTCCATTAATATAGCTCAAGGAATGTCCAACTGTATAGC
>MJUU01057528.1:679-25044 GCA_002080025.1 Modiolus philippinarum | reverse complement strand
GAGTAAATATAAAAGAAAGAGAGTATTTTAATTAGCAGAGGTAGCAATTTCGATGTTCAAAATCAAACGTATTTCGTTTTGAAACGCTGATGTAAATCCACCTTTGTCAATCAGATGTAGTTGTGTATTGTCAGAAATTTACACCACGTGGTGACGTGCTACACAAAAGTATGACAAGGTCGTTGATTTCGATGTTATTTTCTTACACTCATCGAAGATTACATGTAAAATAATGCATGCAAATCGAGACTTAAGCCTTGATAGAACGAAAACATACCCAAAAACATTGGATTCTACAGTTCCGATGCCAGCTTTCACGTCCTTTTAGTACCCCTCAATTCTCATATAAATACTGCGAATGATGGAACACCCCGGATTTTACCCAAAGAATATACGTTAAATTTCCTATAACACCGGTTTATTTATAGTTTTGTGACGTAGAACTATGTTTGTGTCAATTGAATTGAGGCCCCAAAAAGGTAAACATTGAGTCGCGCGTGGTTTGTTTACATTTCGTCGACCTGATTTCAAACACAGATTTTAGGGGTTTACTTTCAAGAATTGTTATCAAAACTGTTTAGTCATGTGGAGAAATGTTTAGTATATCGATATGTTATTAAATATAAGTTACATTCATTTAATTTTATGAAAATATTTGTGTATTTTACCGAGATGGTGAATTGAAAAAAAATATTAAGGTCAGCGAAGCGCCATCTAGTGGTCGCCCTTGATCCGGATGCTTTGAGAAACGCGGTTTTAATTGCTTTTTCGGTGGTTTGCTCACCGGCTGAATAGCTTTGTTACAATGTTGATAACTAAGTCATACCTGTCAACCCTTCTGCTTTCAGCAGGTCACATCCGTGAAACAGCTAAAAATTTGAAGATAACTTACGTTCGATCTCTGTTGGGTCATAGAAATCACCCCCATTCTAATATTTTGACCCACAATGACCTCCATTCCCTTAAAAATCTATTAAAAACACAAATAATCACAATAAGGTGTTCATTATTGCTTCTTTTAAACATAATTATCCAAATTGAAGGGTTAATTAGACCTAGTTAACGGATTAGCCTTCCCATTAAATAAACACTTTTATGGCAATGTTTACCTAAATGAACTAATTAACCTGGTCAATCAGGCTTCACCTGTATGATTATTTACATGAAATGCCCTTGAAATAGGTGGAGTTTTTCGAAGTGTGCTTTCTCATATCAAAAACTCATTTTTAGCTCACCTGGCTATAGCCAGGGTGAGCTTTTGCCATCACTTTTCCGTCCATTCGTCGTCCATCCAGTGTAAACTATTCATTCAAAGATCTTCTCTCTGAAACTACTGGGCCANTTGAAACCAAACTTTGCCACAATAGTACTAAGATGGTCCCCTGCAAAAAAGTTGTTTTTCAGATCCTCGCTATATCCAAGATGGCCGCCAGCGGGGATCATAGTTTTAACATTGGACCCTATGGGAAAATACTTTCAAAGGTATTCTCCTCTGAAACTACTGAGCCAATTGAAACCAAACTTGGCCACAATAGTCCTTAGATGGTCCCCTTCAAAAAAATTGTTTTTCAGATCCGCACTATATCCAAGTTGGCCGCCAGCAGGATCATAGTTTTAACATTGGACCTTATGGGGAAACACTTTCAAAGATCTTCTCCTCTGAAACTACTGAGGCAATTGAAACCAAACTTGGGCACAATAGTCCTTAGATGGTCCCCTTCCAAAAAGTTGTTTTTCAGATCTGCACAATATCCAAGATGGCTGCCAGTGGGGATCATAGTTTTAACATTGGACCCTATGGGAAAACACTTTCAAAGATCTTCTCCTCTGAAACTACTGAGCCAATTAAAACCAATCTTGGCCACAATAGTCCTCAGATGGTCACCTGCAAAAAAGTTGTTTTTCAGATCTGTGCTATATCCAAGATGGCCGCCAGAGGGGATAATATTTTTAACATTGGACCCTATGGGAAAACACTTTCAAAGATCTTCTCCTGTGAAACTACTGAGCCAAATGAAACCAAACTTGGCCACAATAGTACTTAGATGGTCCCCTTCAAAACAGATGTTTTTCAGATCAGTGCTATATCCAAGATGGCCGCCACTGGTGATTATAGTTTTAACATTAGACCTTATGGGAAAACACTTTCAAAGATCTTCTCCTCTGAAACTACTTGGCCAATTGAAACCAAACTTGGCCACAATAGTCCTTAGATGGTCCCCTGCAAAAAAGTTGTTTTTCAGATCCGTGCTTTATCCAAGATGACTGCCAGCAGGGATCATAGTTTTAACATTAGAACTGCACCCCCATCCAAAATAGCTGCCAGTCTGGAATATAGTTGAACATCAGATAATATAACATCAATGTCTATTAACAAATTTGAAAGTGATGCCCTTAAAACATTGGGATTATTTTTACTGCCTATGTCAGCCGTGGCCCAGGTGAGCGATACAGGCTCTTGAGAGCCTCTTGTTATTTCATCAAAAGCGCACTGTTTTGCATATCAAAAGCACACTGCTCACCTTTATTTTACATGTGATATTATATAAAGTTGAAGGCGTAATACAGTCTTCTGCATAGGCATCTTCAACCTCAGCAGGGCCAATGAAATGAAGTCCAAAAGATATTTTCAACCATGAACTGATTTAGTCATAATGATTCTTTTACTCAGAACTCGGTTATAAATTTTGCATTTTTCTGCATGAATCTTCGCCAAGGTGAAATATGCGACAATTTAAACAAGTCACCAAAAACTTCTGAGTCAGACTGAGTCAGTAAGAAGTCAACATGTATCATAATAGGTTGGAGGTTTCAATTCGGGTCTTAACTAGCTGTTCTCAAGACATTCTTTATAGTTAGCTTCAGATTTTCAGACAACAACACAAAAACCAACAGAAATTGATAGAAAACATCTTCAGCAGTATCTTGATGAACCTTAAACAAAAGTTCCTAGGCAGATTTAGCAAAGAATTCCAAATCTGAAGAACAAGACAGGATAATCAAACTTGATGTAGCGTTATCCGTAATTACAAATTCATCTTTATTTGCCAGAGTGTTCACATTTAACAAAAAATAACAATCCATTAAAAGTAATAAAGGTTAACTGTTGATTGCAAGTAAAATATAGGTTACTTACAGGACAACTCGGTGCGCTTTGGATAACCTGGACTGGAGTGCTTTTGATGAAGTAGTAAAATTTCAAAAGTACGCTTTGATATAGGCCCAAAATAGGATGTTGCATACTGTCAGAACTTTTTTACTCCTAATTTTTGTGATTTTTTTACGAATGCAAAGCTATTTTTTGCAAAAAACATGTATGGTTGTCTCCCCTTCTTATTTTTTTCCTGTTTTGCTATTTGCTATTTTTTAATCATTTCTGAGATATAATGCTGTTCTCCAGCTATTATTTTATAGATAAAAATCTTATTATATACAAATAAAAGGATTTAAAAGCATATTTGCTTATATTTTTACAAAATTTTGTTCTACTTACATACCATATGACTGTTTCAAAATTGAATTATATAGTTACAGATACATAATTCATGTTGAAAGATACAAATTGCACTATCTCTATAAGTGGAAGTGCAGTCACTTTGTATCAACGACCGCCGGATATAGTGACTAATCAAGAGAGGAAAAATAAAACAAGTGCTTACCAAGGTATGAAAAGTTAACCTTTTCACCTATAATTATAGCTAAATACATGACGATTGGTAATACCTCAACTTCTAATGTAATAATGTGACATGTACATGTTTGTATTTTGTTCATTGCTTGTCAAATAAATGAAAAATCTTTACAAACATGTCAGTAAATCACCGAACAACTTGTTTACTCCGCCCAAGTTATTGCATTTTCTTGTTTGTTTTTGAATCGTTCCATGTATAAATCAGTATGAAGATTCTATTGTATGTCAGAAAGCTGAGTTTTAATTTGTAACTCATAATTTTATGTAGTTTTTTCACAGTGCTCGAAAACAAAAACAATATGTGAGGTTCCTCACTGTGTTGAAGACCATATAGTGCCCCCTAGATGTTTTGTTTTTAGCTCACCTGGCTATGCCAGAGTGAGCTTTTGCCATCACTTTGCGTCCGTCGTCCGTCGTCCGTCCGTCCGTAGTCCGTCCCTCTGTCCGTAAACTTTTCATTCAAAGATCTTCTCCTCTGAAACCACTGGGCCAATTGAAACCAAACTTGGCCACAATAGTCCTTGGGTGGTCCCCTTTAAAAATTGTGTCGCTCAGGTCTGTACGTCATCAAAGATGGCCGCCAGCTGGGACCACAATTCAACATTGGACCCTATGGAAAAAAACTTTTCAAATTCTTTTCCTCTGAAACTACTGGGCCAATTGGAACCCAACTTGGCCACAATAGTCCTTGGGTGGTCCCTTACAAAAAGATGCTTTTTAGGTCCACCGGATTTCCAAGATGGCCGCCAGCGGGTAACATAGTTTTAACATTGGACTCTATGGGAAAACACTTTCAAAGATCTTCTTCTCTGAATGTACTGAGCCAATTGGAACAAAACTTGGCCGCAATAGTTATTGAGTGGTCCCTTGCAAAAAGGTGTTTTTCAGGTCAGCGCGATATCCAATATGGCAGCCAGCGGGGAACTTAGTGTTTCCCATTAGGTCCAATGTTAAACTAACAGAGGTCTTCTCAGCTTAACTAATTAGGGATATTGGATTTATAGTTTAATTATATATAAGGGCTCTTTAACATAAAATGTCTATGTTAATCAAGGGCCAGGTGAGCGATACAGGCTCTTGAGAGCCTCTTGTTGTTTTTTGTCGTTTTAACCTGGATATGGGATGTCTCCTTGACATTTACCCCATTTCCTTTTTTTTTCATATGGTGTACGGCAAATTGCAAGTGCGGCACACTGCAAATAGTTGATTGTGAAATTACTTGTGTACGGCGAATTGATCCAAATGAAAAGAGGCAATTAGCAGATTTTGTTTTATAAAATATTTACAAGACGTGGTATTGCTCACCCAATAAGCTATGTTAAACAAAAAGGTATCATTTCAAATGGTTCAATAGGACTCTGTGTTAAACAATATTTCAAGATTGCATACTTGCCGGTAACTTTTTTGTGGTTCAATAGGACTCTGTGTAAAACAATATTTCAAGATTGCATACTTGCCGGTAACTTTTTTGTGGTTCAATAGGACTCTGTGTTAAACAATATTTCAAGATTGCATACTTGCCCATAACTTTTTTGTGGTTCAATAGGACTCTGTGGTAAACAATATTTCAAGATTGCATACATGCCAGTAACTTTTTTGAAGGAATATAGTGACTATACGGTGAGTTATAATTTGCCATGTAGTTTCAGAGATCTTTAAATGCTTTTCTCATATGTTCCAATTCATAACTATGTTCCTCACCCAGCAGTCTTCTTCTCTGAAACTACTGATCCAATTGGAACCAAACTTGATCACAATAGTCTTTAGGTGGTCCCCTAGAAAGTTTGTGATTTTTATGATTTTTATGTATGTTCATACCTCATTGAAGGTGGCTGCCAGCAGAGAAAATAGTTTTAACATAGGGACCCTATGGGAAATGCATCCAAAGATTTCTCCTTTGAAACTACCAAGCCAAATTCAACCAAACTTGGTCACAATAGTCCTTGGCTTGTCCCCTTCAAAGTTTGTGATTTTGACGATCGTACCTCATCCAAGATGGCAGTCAGCATGGAACATAATTTGATATAGGGACCCTATGGGAAATGCATTCAAATGTCTTCTCCTCTGAACCTACTGAGATGATTGGAACCAAGTTTGGTTATGAATGGGTGGTCTCTTCGTGACAATGAAAAAAACCAGTCACCATGTGAGCGATACAGGCTCATATGAGCCTCTAGTTTTTAACTTGCATTGGTTGTACTCTTCCCTTTCCTATAGTTTTGCATATTGTTCAGTGTTGAACAGGGAAATCCGATCAAATGAAAAGTATTAACGGATTAAGGGGACCCGGGTGTTGGAACCCCTCTCTTATTAGATTTTTATACCCCGCCACACGTAGTGGCGAGGTATTATGTGATACCCCAAGTCGTGTGTCCGTCCGTCCGTCTGTCGGTCTGGACGTGTGTCCGTCCGTCCGTCCCCTGAAGGTTTCTGACTGATAACTTGTGAATGAAATATCATAAGGTCTTCAAACTTGGTTTGTAACTTCTTTACCACAAAACTCAGGCCAAGTTCGATTTTGGGTTCAGAGGTCTAAGGGGTTCTGGAGTTATGCCCCTTGAAACTTTGAAATTTTGCGAATATTAGGGTTTCCGACTGATAACTTGTGAATGAAAGAATGTATTGTCTTCAAACTTGGTAGGTAACTTGTATACCACAAAACTCAGGCCAAGTTCTATTTCAGGTTCAGAGGTCCAAGGGGTTCTTGAGTTATGGCCCTTGAAACTTTGAAATTTTGCGAATTTTAGGGTTTCCGACTGATAACTTGTGAATGAAATAATATATTGTCTTCAAACTTGGTATGTAACTTGTATACCACAAAACTCAGGCCAAGTTCGATTTCGGGTTCAGAGGTCCAAGGGGTTCTTGAGTTATGCCCTTTGAAACTTTGAAATTTTGCGAATTTTAGGGTTCCGACTGATAACTTGTGAAAGAAATTTAGCAATTCACCGTACACCACATGATTTTTGTTTTTGTGTACTGTGAAAAAATTATGCATAGTTATGAGAAACAAATTAAAAATACAACTATCTATCATTAAATAGGGACTAAATACCAATTTAAACACAAATCGATTGGGAAACAAAGGAGAAAATAAGATATGTTTGCTGTAGTAAACAAGTTGTCCAGTGATTTGTTGACAAGTTTGTAAAGATTTTTCATTTATTTGACACACGATGAACAAAATACAAAAGTGTACGTGTCATATCATTATATCTGAAGTAAAGGTATTGAAAATCTTCATAAATTGGGTTATTATTATAGGCAAAAAAGTAAAATTTTCTTACCTTGGTAACACTTGTTTAGATTTTTCTTCACTTGATTAGTCGCTATATCCGGTGGTTGTTGATACACAGTGATATTACACTCGGGGGTAAATAGTTCACAAACTTAATTGAATAAAGGAAAGACTTGGAGACAAGCCATAAGCATACCTAAGCATACCAAATACATTATATGTCTTGAAAATATATTACTATGATTAGATAAGATTTTATTTCACCAATAATGGGCCTGTGAACTGCTTATATGATGAGGCAGTGAAAAACAGTATTTCTGTTGAAAGTCTTTGTTATTATTATCTCAATAAACATCATGATGCGTTATCAACCCGCCGACCCCCCCCCCCCAAGGACCAATCACAAATGGGGTCATCACCTCTTTGACAGCTCAAAAGGTTGACAGGTATGCTAAGTATTACTGAATTGAAGGGCATTAGCTGTGTACCTTAATTGGTTTTGCTGATATTTTGCCAGGAAATTCAATTCAATTGTGACCAATGACCATTAATTTCAAACTGATGCTTTTAAACTTTTCATTACTTAAATTTAATTCTAGGGATGAATTTATTATGATTTTTTTCAGGTTGAAAGGTTTCCATTACCTGTGGGAATTAATGCTATTAAGCATTTTGTTTGTTGATTTTAAGATTTTTACCATGAAGTATGTGGGTGAAATGTTTTGACATTTACTTGTTGTCCTCTATTGGTCAAATAATTGATAGCAAAATTCCAAAGTAACTCAATGAGTAGTCCACAAAAGTTTAAAAAAAAAATTAAACAGGCCAAATTTATTTTAATGATTGAGTTAAATACTCCTTTAAAAAGCAATTTTAATGGTGATTTAGATTTTAAAGCTTTTCTATATATCTTGCAGTATTAATGAATAAACAAGGCAATTAATTTACTTGCTTATATAGTTAAAGAAGATGAACGTGTCAAAATGTATACCAATAAAGTTTACATGCAAGTAAGTGCGATAAAAGCAAAATTGTCAAATAAAGAAAAAGAACATTTTGTTGTTGTTTTGCAGTTTTCAAAGCAGTATTGACTTACCTAAGGCTGTCCTGAATTAATTCTACTTTTAATGTCAACTGGGCATGTAGGTTTTTTTGACAATTTATGAAAATGAAAAACAAACAATAATTCCCTTTCCAGAAATTTTTAGGTTTAGGTCAGGACCAGTAATTAATTGAGCAATGGTATTGAATTGATGAAAAAATTGCAAAGTGAAATAAAAGGTAAAATGTCATTCACTAATTCATAATAAAAGTATGAAATCTCTACTAAACCTCATTTATGCATTACAATTTGAAAATAGTCATAGTAATTTTTTTGTTTGAGATATTTGTTTGTTTTATTTTTTTCCCTCCCTCCTAGCTTTTGAGGTCTAAGGTTGACCTTAAACATAGAATGAATTTAGGATGACCTAATTTAATCCAGACCACAATAAGTTTTACATTCAGTTATGTCAGACATTGATGGGAAATAATATATAATCCGTTTTTAGCTCACCTCAGGAAGTGAGGGGGCTTATATGATACCCCTAGCGTCCGCATCGGCATCCGGTTAGGAAGATGGTTATGGTCCATTTCTGCTTACTGACATGCCTTACATCAACCATACTGGTATGCCTAATGTACTTTTGGATGATGACTGGAATGCATGCTTAGGATGCTGTCTCTGACCTACATTTTAGGCATGAGCGACACTTGGTAAGGTAGAATGGTTAAAGTCCATTCCCACTTACTGACATGGCCCACATCAACCATATTGGCATGTATGATGCATTTAGGGATAACAACAATAATGCATGCTTCGGATGCTGTTTCTGACCTTCATTTTACGCATGAGCGACTTGGTTAGGTAGAATGGTTTAAGTCCATTCCAGTTTACTTGACATGGCCCACATCAACCATATTGGTATGTATGATGCATTTTGGGATGACAACAGCAATGCATGCTTCGGATGTTGTCTCTGACCTACATTTTACGCATGAGCGACTTGGTTAGGTGGAATGGTTCAAGTCCATTCCAGCCTACTAACACGGCCCACATCAACCATATTGGTATGTATGATGCATTTAGGGATGAGAACAACAATGCTTCCGGATGCTGTCTCTGTCTCTTACGCATGAGCGACTTGGTTACTTAGCATGGTTAAAGTCCATTTCCGCTACTGACATCAACTATATTAGTATGTATGATGCATTTTGGGATGACAACAACAGTGCATACTTCGGATGCTGTCTCTGACCTACATTTTACACATGAACAACTTGGTTAGGTAGAATGGTTAAAGTCCATTTCCACTTACTGACATGTATCTTAGCAACCATATTGGTATGTACGATGCATTTTGGGATGACAACATTGCATGCTTCGGATGCAGTCTGTAAACTACATTTTATGCATGACTTAATGTAATGTGGAACATGTGACAATGCTGCACAACGAGGTGAGCTTAGCAGGCTTTCTATGTTTTACAGGTATGTTTTCCTATACCATGTTAGCAACATTATTGATTTTTTGTTATGTGGATTGGCCACGATCAGTATTTGGTAAATGTCCACGGTGGATGCAGTATGTCTTACCATTAAACAACAGTATACAGACCAGTACGCATTGTATTTATAACAAAGAGGACATTAAACCAGAAAATACCAAGGTATGGTACAGACATAGGGAATAAATAATAGAAGCTAAAATTAGTAATAAGTCAGAACAAAGTTACTGCAGTGAACCCTGCTTTAAGGTAGAAAGACACCAAGATTTCAATACAACAGATTTTGTTTTAAATTGGCTGTTTAAAGACCACATCTTGCTAAACTTGAATCTGCAATAAAAACTATAGGGCAGTTGCTCAGTTTTTAGCTCACCTGGCTTAGGCCAGGGTAAGCTTTTGCCATCACTTTGCATCAGTCGTACATCGGGCGTAAACTTTTCATTCAAAGATCTCCTCTGAAACTACTTGGCCAATTGGAACCAAACTTGGCCACATTAGTCCTTGGGTGGTCCCTTAAAAAAAAAAGGTGTTTTTCAGGATCACGCTATATCCATCATGGCCACCAGTAGAGAGTGTAGTTTTAACATTTGACCCTTTGTGAAAACACATTCCGAGATCTTATCCTCTGAAACTATCAGGCCAATTGAAACCAAACTTGGCTAAAATAGTACTAGGGTTGGTCCCTTGCAGAAAGGTGTTTTTCAGGTCAACACTATATCCAAGATGGCTGCCAGCGGGAAGCATAGTTTTAACATATTCAAAGATCTTCTTTTCTGAAACTACTGAGCCAAAATGGAACCAAACTTTGCCACAATAGTCCTTGGGTGGTCCCTTACAAAAAACGTGTTTTTCATGTCAAAACGATATCCAAGATAACTCTAGCAAGAAACATAGTTTTAACATTTTTACCCTATTGGAAAACACATTCAAAAATCGTCTCCTCTGAAACTACTGGGCCTATTGAACCAAACTTGGCCAAAATGGTCCTTGGCTGTCCCCTGCAAAACAGATGTTTTTCAGGTCCATTCTATATCTAAGATGGCTGCCAGCTGGAAACATAGTTTTAGTATTGGACCCTATGGGAAAAAGCATTCAAAGATCTTCTTCTCTGAAACTATTGAGCCAATTGGAACCAAACTTGGCAACAATAGTCCTTTGGTCCCTTGCAAAAGGATTTTTTTTCAAGTCTGATCTATATCCCAGATGGCTGTCAGCAGAAAACATAGTTTTAACATTGGACCCTATAGGATAACACATTCAAAGATCTTTTTTCTCTAAAAATGCTGAGCCTATTGTTACCAAACTTTCAAGGATAGTCCTTTGGTGGTCCTCTGCAAAAAGGTGTTTTTTTCAGATATGGGCTATGTGAACTATGGCTGCCAGGAGGGAACATTGTTTTTAAATTGGACTTTATGGGTAAAAAAGTTTCAAAGATTTTCTTTGATACTACTGAGCCAATGCCACAATAGTTCTTGGGTGATCCCCTGCAAAAATGTGTTTTCATGTTCCTGCTATATTCAACATGGCACCAGCAGGGAACTAGTTTAAGCATTGGACCAATTGAGAAAACACATTGAAAGATCTTCTCCTTTGAAACTCTTTAGCCAATTATATCCAAACTTGGCCTCAATATTCCTTGGGTGGTCCTCTGCAATAAAGGTGTTTTTTTAGGTCTGCACTGTATCCAACATAGCGGCCAGTGGGGAACTTAGTTTTTACATTGGAGCACATAGGAAAACACATTCAAAGATCTGCTCCTCTGAAACTACTGAGCCAATAGAACCAAACTTGGTCAAAGTAGTCTGTATTGTGGACTCCTGAGAAAAAAGAATTAATGCTGAATTGATGTCCTTGAAGAAAATCCCAAAACCCGTTTTGGAGTTATTGCCCTTTTTCTGTGAAATTTTCAAAATTTGAGCATTTTTTATTTTTTATTTTAACAAGTGTAACAGATAGAGGTCAACTGTATATTGCAAAAAGGTTCAGCATATCAAGATGTACAAACCCTGAAATTTTGAAGAAAATCCAAAAACACATGTAGCAGTTGTTGCCCTTTTTTCACAGAATTTTCAAAATTTTCATATTTTTGGTCTTTTATTTCCAAAACTATAGAAGATGAAGGTTAAGTGTGAATTGATAACATGTTTGCCTTTCAAAACTGGTGTTGAAAATTGTCTGTTGACTGCCAAAAAAGGTGGGAAAATTAAACATTGTTCGATTTCAATGAAATTTGGTTTCCAAATGGATATTGATGAAGCGACTTCAAAACTGTTGTTGAAAAGTGTTCGTTGACCGCCATTTTTAAAATGGTCGTCAAAAAAGGCGGGAAAATTCAACATTGTCCGATTTCAATGAAATTTGGTTTCCAAATAGGAATTGATGTTGCAACTTCAAAACCAACGTTAAAAGTTGTTCGTTGACAGCCATTTTAAAAATGGCCGCCAAAAAAGGAAGGAAAATTCAACATTGTCCGATTTCAATGAAAGTTGGTTTCCAAATAAATATTGATGTTGCGACTTCAAAACCAGTGTTGAAAAGTGTTCGTTTCCCGCCATTTTCAAAATGGCCATAAAAAAAGACGGGAAAATTCAACATTGTCCTATATCCATGAAAGTTAGTTTCCAAATAGATATTTATGTTGCAACATCAAAACCGTTGTTGAAAAATGTTCGTTTATGGCCATTTTCAAAATGGCTACCAAAAAAGGCGGGAAAATTCAACATTGTCCGATTTCAATGAAAGTTGGTTTCAAAATAGATATTGATGTTGTGACTTTAAAACCAGATTTGAAAATTGTTTGTTGACTGCCATTTTTAAAATGGCTGCCAAAAAAAGCGGGAAAATTCAACATTGTCCAATTTCAATGAAACTTGGTTTCCAAAAAGTTGATGTCAGAACTTCAAAACTGATATTAAAATTTGTTCGCTTACAGTCATTTTCAAAAAAGGCGGGCAAATTCAACATTGTCCGATTTCAATGACATTTGGTATCCATGTGGATATTGATGTTTGGACTTCAAAACCGGTGTTGACAATTGTTCGTTGACTACCATTATCAAAATGGCCGCCATAAAAGGTGGGAAAATTCGACATTGTCTGATTTCAATGAATTTGGTTTCCAATTGGGACTTCAAAACTGGATTGGTGGTGTTTGAACTACCAAAGTTTGAGGGACTGAAGTTCAACTGTATAACTAACAATGTTAGCTTGATTGTGGCAACTGAAAGCCAGCTGAGCAATACAGGCTCCTGGGAGCCACTGGTTTATTTTTTATTTCAAAAAGTGTAACAGATAGCTGTAAAGTGTGAAGTGCAAAAATGTTCAGCATATCATGATCTACACACCCTGAAATTTTGAAGAAAATCCATAAGCCTTTGTAGCAGTTATTGCCCTTTTTTCACCAATTTTTGAAATTTTCATATTTTTTGTCTTTTATTTCCCAAACTATAGAAGATGTAGGTTAAGTTTATAATGATGAAATGTTTGCCATATGCTGTGGCAACTTCAAAACTAGTGTGGAAAAGAGTTCGTTGACCACCATTTTCAAAATGGCCACCAAAAAATTCAACATTGTCCGATTTCAATGAAATTTGGTTTCCAAATAGATATTGAAGTTGCCACTTCAAAACCGGTGTTGAAAATTGTTTGTTGACCGTCATTTTCAAAATGGCCACCAAAAAAGGCGGGAAAATTCAACATTATCTAATTTCAATTAAATTTGGTATCCAAGTGGATATATTGATGTCACTACTTCAAAACCCGTGTTGAAAATTGTTTGAGTGCCATTTTCAAATGGCTGCCAAAAAAGGCGGTAAAATTCAGTGTTGTTGGATTTCAATTAAAGTTGGTTTCCCAAAAAGATATTGATGTTGCGACTTCAAAACCGATGTTGAAAATTGTCCGTGGACTGCCATTTACAAAATGACGTCTCAACTTCAAAACTTTTGTCAAAAGTGGTCCTTAGCAATAATGTTTTTGTCAAAAAAGCTGAACACAGAAATATAGTAAACCATGATCAGACTTTAAATACAGTTCAAGATATTGGTGGTGTTCGAGCTACGAAAGTTTGAGCGACTGAAGATCAACTGTATAACTTACAATGTTACCTTGATTGTCATGATTGTAGCAACTGAGAGCCAGGTGAGCTATACAGGCTCATGGGAACCTCTGGTTTCAACCTAATGATTTACTTATCGGCAGTTTATTTACACACTTTAATACTCACTTACTTCCTACTTATTATACCCCCGCAAACGAAGTTTAGGGTGATATATAGGAATCACCCTGTCTGTCTGTCCCTCCGTCTGTCTGTCTGTCAAAACTTATTGTAAGCGCAACTCCTCTTAAACCACATGAAGGATATTGATGAAACTTTACACAAAGGAAGGACACTATATGGACATGTGCATGAAGGAATATGATTATTGTCCGAAAGCAGGAAGGGGAGATAATTCAACTTTGACTTTTCATTGATTCTATTTGCACAGATAACCATGAAAGTGCAACACCTCTTAAACCACTTGAAGGATTTTAATGAAACTTTACACAATGGAAGGAAACTATAAAGAGATGTGCATAAAGGAATATAATTATTGTCCAAAACCAGGAAGGGGAGATAATTAGACTTTTGCTTTCATTGATTCCATCCCCTTAGATAACCATGTAAGTGCAACTCCTCTTAAACCACTTCATGGATGTGCATGAAGGAAAATAATAATTGTCCAAAACCAGGAAGGGGAGATAATTTGATTTTAGATTTTTGTCTCGCCTGCGACAAAAGTCGCTGAAAGCGAAACACTGGTGTGCAAACTGTGACGGCGGTGACGGCATTAACTTTTACTATATATAGGATATTTTGAAAACCCTTTGATGTAGGAACATCATATTTGGTCCAGTGGTAGTACTAATCAAGTGCTACCTGACGGATATAAAATCATGTGACCTTGACCTCTATTGCACGGTCCAGTGACCACGTGAAGTTTCTCTTATGAGATCCATATCTCAATAACTGTAAGTGGTAGGTCAATGATGTTTGGTATATAGGTTGGTCTTGAGTAGTACATGTCACTCTGGCATATTACTTTTGTCCTTGACCTCAATTTTACTGTCTAGTGACCACGTTAAATTTCTATGATTAGATCCATATCTCAATAACTGTAAGTGGTAGGTCAATGATATTTGGTATATAGGTTGGTCTTGAGTACTCAGTACATGTCAGTTTGGCATATGACTTTTGTCCTTGACCTCAATTTCATGGTTTAGTGACCATGTTAAGTTTCTCTGATTAGATCCATATCTCAATAACTGTAAGTGGTAGGTCAATGATATTTGGTATATAGGTTGGTCTTGAGTAGTACATGTCAGTCTTGCATACGACTTTTATCCTTGACCTCAATTTTACAGTCTAGTGACCATGTTAAATTTCTCTGATTAGATCCATATCTCAATAACTGTAAGTGGTAGGTCAATGATATTTGGAATATAGGCTGGTCTTAAGTAGTACATGTCAGTCTGGCATATGAATTTTGTCCTTGACCTCAATTTCATGGTCTAGTGACCATGTTAAGTTTCTCTGATTAAGTACATTTCTCATTAACTATACCTGGTAGGTCAATAATATTTGGTATGTAGGTTGGTCTTGAGTAGTACCTACATGTCAGTCTGGCATACGACTATTGTCCTTGACTTCAATTTCACGGTCTGGTGACCATGTTAAGTTTCTCTGATTAAGTCCATTTCTCAATAACTATTAGTGGTAGGTCAATGATATTTAGTATGAAGGTTGATCTTGGGTAGTACATGTCAGTCTGGCATATGGCTTTCGTCTGTGACCTCAATTTCAGGGTCAAATGAACATGTTAAGTTTTTGTGCTTAGGTTAGTTTCTCAGTTACTATAAGTGGTCGGTCAATGATATATGGTAAGTAGGTTGGTCTTGGGTAGTACATGACAGTCTGTCATATGGCTTTTGTCCTTGACCTCAATTTCACGGTTTAGTGAGCATGTTAAGTTATTATGATGAGGCCATTTGCTCAGTAACCAAAAGTGTTAGTTCAATATATTTGATATATATTTATAGGTTGGGCTTGAGTAGTACATGACAGTCTGCTATATGGCTTTTGTCTGTGACCTCAATTTCATGGTCCAATAAATATGTGAAGTTTTTGTGCTTAGGTTAGTTTCTCAGTAACTATAAGTGGTTGGTCAATGATATATGGTATGTAGGTTGGTCTTAGTTAGTACATGACAGTCTGTCATATGGCTTTTGTCCTTGACCTCAGTTTCATGGTCCAGTAAGAATGTTAAGTTTATGTGATTGGGCCTTTTGCTCAGTAACTAAAAGTGTTAGGTCAATATATTTGGTATATAAGTTGGGCTTGAGTAGTACATGACAGTCTGCTATATGGCTTTCGTTTGTGACCTCAATTTCACGGTCCAATGAACATGTTATGTTTTTGTGCTTAGTTTAGTTTCTCAGTATACCATATATCACTGACCTAACACTTACAGTTTAACTGTAAGTGTTAGGTCAGTGATATATGGTATGTAGGTTGGTCTTAGGTAGTACATGACATTCTGCTATATGGCTTTTGTCCTTGACCTCAATTTCACAGGCTAGTGAGCATGTTAAGATTTTGTGATTAGGTCATTGTGTCGCCTGCGTGCACGCAGTGGAGACATATAGGGATCACTATCCGTCGTCGTCGTCAGTCTCACAAAAATTTGTGTCACATTAATCTCAGGAACTATGTATCTGAGCCTTTTGCAATTTGGTATGGAGTGTCAGTATGGGGACCTATACCTTGTAACAGAGTTTCTGATCTCTCGCATGCCTACTTCCTGTTTGACAGAACTTAGAAAATTTTTTGCGTCTTGAAAATTTCTGTCACATTTTTCTCAGGAACCATGTATCCGAGCCTTCTGCAATTTAGCATGTAGTATCAGTATGGGGATCTATACTGTGTTATACAGTCTGATATCTCTCACATGCCCACTTCCTGTTTGACGGAACATAGAATATTTTTGCCGATTGGAGTCTCAAAAAATTCCTGTCACATTTTTCTCAGGAACTATGTATCTGAGCCTTTTGCAATTTGGTATGGAGTGTCAGTATGGCGACCTTGACCGTGTAACAGAGTTTCGGATCTCACGCATGCCTACTTCATGTTTGGAGGAACTTAGAGAAAATTTTTTGCGTCTTGAAAATATCTGTCATGTTTTTCTCAGGAACCATGTATCCAAGCCTTCTGCAATTTGACATGGAGTATCAGTACGGAGACCTTTACTGTGTAATAGAGTTTTAGATCTTTGGCATTCCCACTTCCTGTTTGACGGAACATGGAATAGTTTTTGCTGATCGGAATCACATAAACTTTCTGTCACATACCTATGAACTATGTATCCAAGCCTTCTGCAATTCAATTTGGAGTATCAGTATGGAGACCTTTACAGTGTATAGAATTTGGGATCTCTCACATACCTACTTCCTGTTTGACAGAACTTAGAATATTATTTGTTATTACGCAGGGGAAACATGTCTTCCCTGGAAGACTTACTACTAAGTTTTCTCAGTAAATATAAGTGGTAGGTCAATGATATTTGTTATATAGGTTGGTCTTTGGTAGTACATGACCGTCTTCTATATTGCTTTTGGCTGTGACCTCATTTTCACAGTTCAGTGAACATGTTCAGTTTTCAAGTATCTTTTAATGTATGGTCAATAATATTTGGTATGTGGGTTTGTCTTAGATGGAACATGACATCCTGCTATTTGGCTTTAGCCCTGGACCTCATTTTCACAGTCTAGTGAACATGTTTGGTTCTCCAGTATCTATATCAGTGGTAGGTCACTGATATTTGGCATTTTGGTTTTTGGTTATATATAACAGTTTGCTATATTGCTTTTGTCAGCTAACATGTTAAGTCTTCTGAATTAGTCAGTTTGAGTTTTCACATCAGTTTTGCGACCAAGTAGGGACAGGCGAGACATAAATTTGGGTTCAGACTTGTTTATTATTTCTGCAATGATTTTTAGGACAATTTTCAAAAAGAAATAATTCAAAGGGTACCTGGTAGATATTTTGAAATAAAGGTATGGGAGAGAGAAATATTTTTTATTGTAAAGGAGCGAAATTTCTGTAAAGCTTATGTTTTTAGAGCCAAAAAAGGGTGGATTTTATTTTTGTTTGATTTTCACACAAAAGTTATTTCTTGAGGATTATATCATTGTGTTCATACTCATATTGTATCCACGCTTGTACTGTGTCCACACTCACCTAAATTTGCACTTACCATATTGATTCAGGGTTCAGTTAGGGGGTATATCTGGCTGCCATTCGGCGACAGCTCTTGTAAACAACAGACATGATAATTAATACCTTTGGCTTTGTTTCACATTTTCTGATTAAGATTTTTACTCGAACCAAATTAAAAGAGGGCATAATGTGTCAATTTTTAATTCTGACCTAAAATCTTTGTTGATCGTTGTAACTATTGAAAAATTCAATGTCTGAATTACTAATCACCAGGTCGATTGATTTTACCCAATGCCCCAATCAAACTTTATTTCCACCACGAATTTTGTGTCTTGTGGAATTGTTGACAACATTAACATTGCTGGTCCAGAAATCGGTCTTTTCCATTGAGTCGAAGACATTCCCAGTACACTCAATGCGTGTAGTTATCTTAAAGACGGCTCATCAAACTTCCTAAGATTATTGGCGGTCACGGAGAAGGACATTTCCGAAAAAATGGTGGACGTTTCCGAAAATATTTTTCCCTTTTCTGAAAACTTTTGTTTCCTTTTCCGAAAATAAAAATTAGGACTTTTCCGAAAAATTATTTCATGTACCTCTTCCATAAGCCATGTAAATCAAATTGGTGCCTCTTGTTTAAAAACTAAAACATGCATGCTTAATAATTATTAGAGAAAATCATGTAGCATCAGGAAAAGCTACCCCCAGGCGGAAAGGTATGCAAGGTGACAACTTATCTTCAGTTAAAGTTTCATTGTACGGTGAATCTCCCATTATATCTACGACAAAACTGTTGTCCTTCACATAAAGACAAACAAAGGTGCTAAAAAACGCACCTATATTGACTGTAAAATTTCAAGCTCAATTCACCACAAAACTCCACAATAAAAACACATATGAATTACAAAAAGAAACCAAAGGAACTCGGGACAACTGGACTTGGTACCGAAACTTGCAAAGGCCATCTCTATCGATCAACCAGTTTGAGAGGACCAAACCTCCTTTTATCTAGGTGTGTAATAAACAATCATGAAAGAATAAAACCAAATACAGGAAGATTTCTCTACCTATAAAACCACCTTTTTAAACAAAAACTAATACAAAGCATAATTTTGAGTTTACCTGTAATAAAATTTTCGGAAAAGGGATGTCAAGTTTTTCGGAAACGTCCATTCAGGAATATTAATTTTTTTTGGAAATGTCCTACGCCGGGCGGTAATGTGACTATAGGCTAATTATATCAATTGGAAATTTTACTAAATGGCGATTTCAGACATATTTTTTTTTTGACTGGAAGCCAATTTTCAGGGAGATATTTCTGGATTTTCCGGGAGGTTCAAGAAACCCTTGAAAATCCAGGAGATTTCAATGCTCCCGTCTGGAGATCACATGTATGGGATTGTAAGTTAAAACTTACAAAAAAGCATAGATCACAATGATTATTATATAGATTAGGGGATAATAAGGTATCTACCTGTCTTTCTTTCTGTCTGTCATTTTGATGCACAACCTCTACTTTATTTATTTTGATGAAACTAAATTAGAAGGAACTACCATAAAAAATAAAATACTTATATAGTCAAGTACCATGGTATGTATCACAGTATAGTCTTCTAATTAGCCAATCTTTTAGTGGGAAATGTTTCTTTTGTTACAGAACTTGTACTACATAACAAGATGGCTACAAACAAAAAAATATTTGAATATTTATTGACAGGCCTAGTTCATTAACAGAAATGCATTATGATAAAATTTACATAATGATACATTTAACTGAATGTTAATTGTTAAAAACCCATCCAGAAATACCATTATTATTTTTGTTTACAATATCACTTTGATTTCTGTTTTTCTTTTTAGAAGAAATTTAATACAGATGAAACCGGTAAAAGTTCATCATTACAACATGAACCAACTTCATCACAGACTCACTCAGTAACATCACCCACCACACCACCTCCTACATCTCCACAGTACTACCATAGGTTTTGTACAATAGTTGCTACATTTTATGTCGTCATCCAGCTGATTTTACCATACTCTCACAGTCTAACAAAGGTTTGTACTTTGTACAGGGAGCAATTCTGACACATTGAGGTCAATACATTTAATTATAGACCTGACTAGAGCATTTTGTCCAAGGCCGCAGTCTTAGGTCATCAACTCTAATTGACTCTATGAATTAATGTATTGACTGAACTAGGCATGCTATAATTGTTTGCTCACCTGGCCTAAAAGTTCACTAAAAAAGTATAGATATATTTTGCCATCACTATGCGTCCTTCGTCTGTCAACAATTAAATAAATCTTCTCTGAAACTGCTAAGCCAATTGTAACCAAACTTGGCCTGAAGCATCACCAGGGTATGCAGTTTCAAAATTGTGTTCGACTATTCTGAAGACAAAACAAAATGGCCACTGTTGCTAAAAATAGAACATAGGTTTAAATTGCTGTTTTTGCAAATATGTCAAAAACCATTACATGGGGCAAAAATGATCAAAAATGATCAGCATGAAAAGATCTACCAGCCCTGCAATTTTGAAGAAAATTCGAAAACAAGTCTTAGAGTAATTGCCCTTTTTGTCTTGCCCTCAACAAAAAAGTTGTGGAAGCGAGACTTATAGGGATAGGGTTTCCAGTGGCAGCGACCACGTCAACAATTGCAAACTATTGTGAATTAACAAGGATATGTTAGTTGTAGGTCCATAGTATTTGATGTGCAGTTGCATTTGTAGGGGTAAGACTAAAATAACTACTTAGTTTATGGCTCTGGCCCCTTCGTCACTGATGAACGATCACTTAAAGTTTTTAGCAAGCCGCACGGTTGAGTTTGTACAGCCTGTACCAGTAGTGCTAGCCACTTGATATTTGACATGCAGTCGCATCTTGAGGAGTACATACCGCTTCCACTCTAAGATGGTGGCCCTGGCCCCTTAGTCACGCATGAACGAACACTTAAGGTTTTTAGCAAGCATTTTGTACAGCCTGTACCAGTAGTCATAGTCACTAGATATTTTACATGCAATTGTGTCTTGAGGAGTACATACCGATTCCATGGCCAGATGGTGGCCTTGGCCCTTAGTCACACATGAACAATCACTTAAAGTTTTTAGCAAGCAGATTGTATCGTCTGTAATAGTGGTTTTAGCCACTTAATATTTGACATTTTTTAGGAGTACATACACATGCCCAGATATTGGCCCTGGCGTGAACTATCACTATGAATTTTTAGCAAGCAGTTTGTATAGCCTGTACCAGTAGTGACCAAGCCACTTGATATTTGACATGCAGTTGTGTCTTGAAGAGTATAAATACCGATTCCATGCCCAGATGGTGGCCCTGACCCCTTAGTCATGCATGAGTGATCACATCATTTTTTCCAAGGTAATTGAAACACAGTTAAAGAATTATATTTTATTTTTATGGCTACTGTAGTAGATCAGTGTGCAGATAAGGCGATGCAAGGGACGGGCCAGACATATCCTGTGTCAACAGTTTATTAGCTCACCTGGCTATGCTTTTTCTTCAGAACCACTGAATGGATTTGAACCAAACTTGTCATGAATAATGTTTATGAGGTGCTGATCAAGTGTTGAAACTTTCATGCTGATCCGTCATCCAACATGGCTGCCAGCGGCAAATCTTAGTTTAGCATTGGACCCTATGGGAAATGCGTACAAAGATCTTCTTCTACAGAACTGCTGAATGGATTTAAATCAAAGTTAGCATGAATGATGCTTATGAGGTGCTAACCAAGTGTTATTACTTTGGTGCTGATCCATCATCCAACATGGCCGCCATCAGTAAAACTTTAGTTTAACATTGGACCCTATGGTAAAATGCATACAAAGATCTTCTTCTAGAGAACTGCCAAATGGATTAAGACCAAAGTTTTCATGAATGATGCTTATGAGGTGCTGACCAAATGTTGTTACTTTGGTTCAGATATGTTGTCCAGCATGGCTGCCAACGGCAAAACTTTGTTTTAACATTGAACTCTATGGGGAAATGCATACAAAGATCCTCTTCTAGAGAACTACTGAATGGATTAAAACCAAACATAGCTTTATTGATGCTTATGAGGTTCTGACCAATTTTTGGTGTTCGTACTGAACACCCTAGCTATCGGTTCAGCTTGAATTGGATAAAAATAGATGTTGCAAGGTGGGAAACTTTAAATAGGTTAGAAAGTCTACTTATAAAATTGTAAATAATACAGTAAACTTACTGAATAATATGGTAGAACGTTACATACTATTGTCCTGAAATGGTAAAAATGTTTGAACATAGCTTAAAGAGGGAATCGGGGGTGCTAAAAGGCTTTAAAGTGATAGCGGATTGAAACTAAAAAGGAGGTGTCGAATAGGCTTGAATATACATTTATAAAACACCCAAACCCATTTTTGATTACTACTTCGCTATTATTAAACTAATTAAATTTTCCTGTATTGAGAAATTAAATGATTATTGAGTACATTTCTACAATTGTAGAATTAAAGCGAAAATATTTGTTTCACATCTAGGAATATAAAAAATGAAAAAAAAATATCAGGATAATCTTTGAAGATGTCAAAATGGTTTCCGTTATGAAAGTTGTGGCATATTTTTGAAATTTTAATGATGTTTTGATATGTTAACTGTCTGATCTTCACGCAGTCATTTCTGAAAGAACCCGAATATAATACACCATGTGTGTAAATATTCAGTCAATCTTGATCAGCTGCTAGAAGGCGCAGAATGCTGTTTGTTTACATTTTCGATATGTTTTGATTTGAGACAAATGGCACACATATCAGTATCTAGACGTATACACTATACCTCCATATCTTATATATATATATATATAGGCTTAAATAAATATAAGCAAAAATATATCATATTGCCGATAGCCCAGAGAGCATGATGGACACCGGAGTTTATTTATTACGATTATTAGAATACAATGTTATGAAATATACATATGTACATATTGTTTACAGATTATTCGAAAAATTTGAGTGAAAATGATTGAAAATATATTTACAATTATCCAACGTTCATTTATTATTTTTCTCCGTCACTGACGACCTCGCCGGCCAGGAAAAACCACATAAAACGATTATCTCGGTCAAACTACATTTAAGTGTAGTGGAAAAATTATGGAAACCTGTGTCCGATACCAATGCGACAAATCGTCTCGGGAGTTATACTCGGACTTGTATACAATACAAAAATAAATAGATAAATAGTAATTATAATAATATAATAATCATGAAATTGTGTTGCCCTTACTGTGGTGGGCTAGAAAGTGACACACCGGGAAAACTTTTCCCGCTCAAAAAATTACACATGTGATAAATATCACTGCGCCAACTATTCATAAGTACCGTAAATACAATAATTTCTCCCTATACTTCGAAACGTGAGAAATTATACGTATACACTATACCTCCATATCTTATATATATATATATATATAGGCTTAAATAAATATAAGCAAAAATATATCATATTGCCGATAGCCCAGAGAGCATAGAAATACTCAAAGAAAGGGGGGTTAGAGACCAAGTTTCTGTGAGACTGAAATTCTCTTATCTAAGGTGTCTTTAATATAGCCGTCTTTAACAAAGTCAGTTTTCCACCTCCCATGTCTCTTGATGACCTTTCGTTAACATCAGATTTTGCAGCGGTGGTGGCCCACCCGAACGTAGTGAATGTATACCGAGATTGAGAGTGGGTGCTACTAACTTGAGCCTTTTAACAATATTCTCCTTAGCTGTTGTATAACTAATTGGTTTGTTTTTATAAACAAGTTTGGCAACACCTTTCGTTCTGAAAATTGGTTTGAAAACAAAATGTTCCGATTGAGAATCTAACCCTGATAAAAATAAGTAACGTATATACATGTTATAAGGACAGGCAATAGTTTTACCCTTGGAAATGAAAATTTCGTTGCCTTGTCTTTACTGATCAGTCTTACTACTAATGATAACAATTTTTAAATAATTATCAAAAATATGAATATCTTTACATCTGAGTTTACTGACTTCATCAAAACGAAGAAAGCCAGAAAAAGACAATAATATCATAGTAAGATCTCTTAGTACTATAATATCTGTCGAATGTTCATAAATAGAACAAAGTTCAATAAGCATATCGTTATTAACTGGATCTTTTTTGTTTACAGGTTTACCGTTAATTCTTTTAACAGATTCTAATAATGATTTAACAAATGCATTACATGTAGGATCAATAAAACCGTTAAGATCATGTGCCCATTTTATGGAATACACAGCTGAAGTTACTACGCTGGGTGAACAATGATCATCTATTAATTTTGTTATATAAAGTGCAATATGTACAGGTTGGGCTGGTAAATCAGATAAATTATGTTCGAAGGCAAATTTCTTCCATCTTTTAAAACTATAGAAATATTTTTTACTAGTGTTCTCACTTTTGGAATCAACAATAAAAGAAGTCATTCTTCCGGCTAAGCTGTATAAATCATTGTCCAGGGAAACACCACTCTCTTTGATCGCCATCTCCACATTTTGTCTGATATTTAATCCTGAAAACAGATAAAACGTAATCAAAATACAATTCTCAAAGCGATCATATTAAACCTAAGTGTACTTTCACCAAATATCCCATTTTTTCC
>MJUU01057526.1:0-19103 GCA_002080025.1 Modiolus philippinarum | reverse complement strand
GACACCCGATTCACGTACAGGGCACATTTTTGGAATATCTGAACATTATATATTATGATACGAACGTCGTACAGGTAATGTTGTCATGAAATGTTACATAACTAAGTTTTGTGTATTATATAAAACATGCGCCCTTTTTACACCATTGATTATTACGCAGAAATATATTCCTCTGTTCTTTGCATTCCCGTTTTCATGATGCTCACATAAATACACTGTCTTCATAGATTCATGTTTAAAGTCATATTTGGAAAGATATCGTGAAGTAAACAAACAATTTTGGCGCAAAATTATAATCTAAAGACGTATTTGTACTCGGGATAATTTCAATTTCGACAGCAATATGAAGTTTTCCTGAAAGAAAACCTCATAAAAATACACCGCCTTCTTTGCTATCAGAGATGATCTAAGAGGACGACCATTTGATTTTTGGGGGAGGGCTTGGGCGATTTTGTCTTGAAAATTATTTATATTTTCATGAAAATTATTACATATCAAATTATTCATTTGCATCTGCAACAAAAAATTTATTCTTCAAATCAAAATAAAATTATTTATTTTCATAACAGGTAAGGTTGAAATATATTTTTATTTTCACTTAGGCCAAGATTAAATCATTTATTTACAAAATAATTCATATTCAAAGGTGCCGAAGTGCGTATCGAGAATTTCCCTATTCATGTCATTGATGCCACTCGATTAAATGCCTTAATGAAATTGTGCACATTGACGTAAATAAGGCACATAATCGAGTCCCTTATTAGAAATTAAATGGCATTCACGTAAAAAAGGAAATTCTCGATACTGACTTCGACCCCAGTGATATTGTAGTAGGCATTACATGAAAACTGGTAGTTGTTTAAGATCGAGTGTCAATATGATAATAATGCCGTACTATCAGTTAGTACAACAGCGGGGAAGTTGTCAAGTCGATGGTATAACTCTAGTGACCTCTTCTATAACAATAAAACAGAGATATTTTAGGGGATGTGCACAGTGTTTTCTTATGAAACAACGGCAGTAGAATACCGAAGGAACAAGGGAAGCGATGACTACAAAAATCGAAGTCCAAAGACATGGCAGAAACGGTAACAGATAAAAACAAAGACAAAACAAGGACGTGAGACAGCTACAATGCACGGAAATAAAAAGATAACATTAAGAACTAAGGCACTCATAGTGTGAACTCCCATGAAAACCGGGAGTGACATCAGGTGCTCCGGAAGGGTAAGCATGTCCTGCCCCGCTAGCGACACCCGTCACACTATCAGTGAGATATATAGTGTTTTGAAAGGTCTGTTTGGTAGCGGATTGGTTAATGTCATTTTCTAACCCTTAGACAGAAAGCCAATGAAATTCATGGCACATGTTACTTCTCTAACCCTCAACAGTGCCATGATGAAATTTTGAAAAACTTTTGTAGATCTCTATAGTAATGAAACAATCACAAGGACAAATCGGTAGCACAAACATCACTGACGAAGACAAAACTAAAATTTTACAGTATGATATACAAGACAACACGAAAAACTAAAGTACTGACAGTGTGAACTCCCATAAAAACCGGGAGTGACATCAGGTGCTCCGGATGGGTAAGCATGTCCTGCTTCGCTAGCGGCACCCGTCACACTATCAGTGAGTCAATCCGGGGTTGAGTCAAATACGGTTATGTCAAATTCGTGAAGACGTGAAACCTAGCTGAAAATGTCCGTTTTCATTTGGGACACAGACACGTCATATCTGTCAATGATGTCATGGTGACGGCCATAGAATTTCTGAAGTATGAAAATGCATTTGAATTGATTTTCTTATCTTATAACGGATGATCTGATAACACAATTTTGGCAAAGATTTAATACATTCACAAAAACTGGTATGCTGAAGGAAATAAAATCACGAGTAAGTGACCATACCTCTTTCAACTGATCATCAATAATAAAAACCAAATCTTTAAAAAAAATCAAGGGTTGGAATTTAATCTGTTTTGTCTTAATTAAGCTCATCTGTTTAACACTGTAGACTTATTTGTTTCTGTTCTTAACAAGTTGAAAGTGCTGTAATACTTTAATACATGGGATAATTTTGATGGCGTTCCATTTAGTGAGATTGGCGGATCCAACCCTTGGAACCCTCAGTCTTTTAAGGAAAAAAGTTTAAATCTCGTGCAAAATTTACGCAAAACTGACAAAATAAAATGGCCTGAAACCCTTTTCGGAAGCTGGATCCGCCGGTGATTTTACATGTGAAATTAATTCTCTTTCTTGTAGTAAAGTTCACTTGTATAAACCTGCATAGTCTTACAAAAGTAACGGAATCAATTCGTGCTTGTATACATTAAATAATAATAAGAATATTCTGCTTATTGATAGGAATTCAATTGTCTATAGACCTCTATAGACAATATTACAAAATGCTTGTACCATATCGGTTGCCCTTTCTGTAATTTCTTTTCGTCTGGTGGTCTTGGGTGTTTGTAGCATGGGAGGAACCAAACTACATACCTTCCATACAACTTACATGTCAAGTTTGGTCAGCCAGCGGATTTTTTGGTAAGATCAAGATAATCTCAAAGGGTAAAATCTGTAGTGAGAGCCAGGTTTGTGAATATATTGAAAAGAAATCAGTAAATTGTGAAAGACCTTGCATGCGCCATCTTATTACAGTTTGCTTCAGCAGTTTCAGAGGCGATGATCGATATATCTCAGGAAAATTTCAATATGATTTCTACAAGTAAAGGTCAAAATTATTGTATTCTTTAAAAACATGTTCAAAATAGCGGAAGACAAAGCGTAATATCTTCAAATTATTTTCAGATTAAGAGATACATACGGAGAAGGGAATTACCGGAAACATTCTGCCGAAACAGACTGGCAATAGTGGTGTAAAGATACACCGATATATCGCGATATTTTTCAACAAACTCTGAACATCGGTACGGAATCCAGCGTATCGATACTTATCGTCCCCGATTTCTTCTAAGATTTCAGAATCAGTACCACCTAAATGCTTGAAATTTACTGGTTTTGGTATCAAAAAGTCATATAAAGAAAAACAAATGCATTCAACTACGTGAAAATAAATACTCTTGTTCTTCTTGAGAATATCTTACTATTTTATCACATAAAATAGTGAAATGAAGAAGATTTAAAATGTTATGAAATTGAGAAATCAGAAGACGATACGTATCGATATGTATCACGATACGCTATATCATAATACAATAATTTATTCACGAAACTCATCCCTAACTCGCAAGGTCAAGAACAACAATAAAAGCGTTGTTCCATAGCTTGTTATTGCAATGTATTTGTAGAGACTTTGTCTCATGTGCTCCATATCCCTTTACTAATTATCGCAAACATCTGAAATTTTCCTTTTTACCGTGTTTTTCATATATTAGGTAGTTAAATATTCGTTAAACAGCATACAAAACAACCGTAAGTAAGACTTACAGTCTGTGATAAAAGTAACTTTAAACAGCCTACATAATTTATTTTTTAAAACAACGATTTTCTTGGCAATGTAGCTACAACTGAAATTTGAAATTTGAAATTTGGCATGAAAGTAATAAGTATCTTTTATAGTTGCCCCAAGAAGTCTGAGCAATGTAAGTTTACCTTCTGTGTAAAACGGAGAAAAAAATATATTTTGTAACGCAATGTATTGGCATTAATTACAAGAAATTAGCTTACACGTGATAACTTATTCACAATTACGGATAAAGACATATTTGACAATCTATTAGATGAATAATGAACCCCTTTTCGTAAACGAAATATTTCCTTTTTAACAACAAAACATGAAAAACTTATCTGGCATATTCTGTTGAAGTGGATTTTCTACGAAAAACGTTCTACAGCCTACAGATAGAAACGTAAGACAGATATTATAGGCGCACAGGTTTCTATACTGTGCATTTGTAAACGTCAATCAAGTTGATGTGCGTTGTATGAGTAGCGGTACGTTCTTTACATATATATATGTAGTTGGTAAAACAATTCCCCGTGTTAGAAATGTATGCTTTTTTATTTTTCTTAGATATGGTGTACTTGTACATGAGATAATATATCATGTGTACACTTTGTTGAATTACTATTATCTAAATTTATGTAAATTCTAAAACCTAAGGTTAAACTCCCTCCATCATAGTTTTGTCCATAGCTATTTTTTTATATTACTGATTATTCGGAATTCGTTTCGTTTTATGCATTTTAAACACTTATTTTAAATCATGGATTTCCTGTGTTTGGGTTCTAGTGCTGCTGATGAGATTTAATTTCCGAAATGGCCATACAGCTCATTAAAATTATTGCATTTGGATTTAACATATGTGTTATGGTCTCATGTTTATTTACTCCATATCCTTTCATAAAATATATGTTGTCGGGCTATTGACAGCCCTTGAGTCAGAATATGAAGAACAGGGGTGAGTGAGCTTTAGCGTTATCATAGGTTGACCAGATACTTTGCTCAAGGAATACCTTTTATTTTAGATGGACAGTGTTTTCTTTGCATGAAGTTATTTTTACCGTACATACTTGGTCATTATTTTGTAAATGTCTCAAAAGGATCAATTTTACTCCTTGTTAAATGGGGATTGTGGCAGTTTTCAGAACTCAGTTGTATTTTGAATCTGCCTCTCCTCATTCATCAGCAGGAAGTGCATGTTTCAATTTAATATGTACTTATTTCTTCCTTTGTACATCGAGATATGCTTTCAAATATGTGATTTGTCCGTGACATCACAGCAATTTTCCTTTTACTGAACGCAGTTTCAATAGGATTTTTGGTAGCTCTCCAGGTAATTACTACTAGAGTAAGAAGGGTATGGAAAGTTCAAGAGATCAACATCCTTCACAACATACACGCTGTAACTCCTTAGACGCCCACCGCGATTACAATGTATACAATTGTCATAAATATGTACTTTTAAGTCTTTTGTTGTCACGTGTCTTTTCAGGTAGATTGATATCGACTGAACATTGCCAATCACTCACACATCTTGCCAAGGAGAAAATATATATACAAACTTTCGGCAGCTATTGACCCTTTTTTCTTAAATATTAGATTACCCCTGACTATACGAAGCCTATATGGGGCTTAAATTGCCTCCAGTATATAGTTTATACATAATATTCTTTGATGGAATTGACACATTTCTTCATTTATTGTACACAGGATTTCAAAGAAGTATGGCCATTTAGTCGTGAACTTTGTTTTTATGTTGGGACATATAAAAAAAAATATAGACGGAAATCGTGTAAAGTGGTCTTTGATACTTCTAGGCCAGGAATAAAAAAATAAAGTACCACACTTCTTCGTTTTCTGACATAATAGCAGTCGAACATGGCTGTAAATAATCTTTTGTGTCCATTAAAGCCATTTCATAACATTTTTTTTTCAAATATGAATTTAGCAGTGGCTAACATAACCTCATCATGCTTATGATTTTCATTACTAAGAAAAAATTATTTTTATTGATTTGAAAGTGTGAGAAAATTCGGATATTTATTCCAACAAGATAAAACAGATCTTTTATCCTTGAATTTAGGACAAATACACAAAAATGAGTTTCACCTTCAATTTGATCTGTACAGCATGCACTTGGAAAGATACACTGAAAAACCAAAGCCGATTTTTATATTTTCATTTTTTGCAAGTGTAGAATACTTGCATCTCTAATTACAGTTATTTGATTTTAACAAAAACCTTCAAAATAGTCAAAATCTGTCGAAATTCATGTAATTAAAGTTTGTTTGCTTAATCTTTTATCTAAACGTATGAAAATATATTTGAATTTAATTTGTTATGATATACTAGTAGTGTTTATAGAAAAAGAAAGGGAAACGGGGAATGTGTCAAAGAGACAACGACCCAAAACTCAAAACCACCATAAGATCTTCAATGAACGGTGAGAAAACCCCACACCAAACGGCAGGTCGGAGTCGGACCCTGAATAAAGAGTAATCAAGTTCAGCGAAATAAACATAGCATGTTTAGAATTTAATGCATTCACAAAGTAAAAGATTAACGAGAAAGTGGTCATATTTTTGTTTTTGTTTTTTTGTTTTTTTTGGGGGGGGGTTGTTTTTTGTTTTGTTTTTTGTTTTTTTGTTTTTTTGTTTTTTTTTGTTTTTGTAGGATATTTGTTAAAACCGAAAGATTAAGCTTTGGAAAAAGAATGGTTCAAATAAATCTCCTCAAAGGGGGATTCAGTCGCTTTTCGTGGGTCGTTTTGTTTTGTTTTAAGGGGGTCAGTATTTGGCTAACAGATGCACGAAAACAGTTACGAAAAAGGGAGTTTCAATCATCGAAAACCCCTCATCTCCTGATCCGACAATGAAATACTAATAAATATGAAGTAAATCGAAAATTGGCTTCCAATTCTTTTTTCTCAATTTCGAAGTTATAGGCTCCTTACTTTAAGGTAACAACCAGTGAATCTTTGTCTATATTTTATTTTTGGTTTTGTTTTTTTATATTGCCACATACATAATTGGCAAATAAAGTTCTTGTATTCTTGTTAATTTCAATAAAAGAGATATAATTTGTATAAGAAAAAAAGTGTACCGTCTGGCTGTAAAGAAAACTTCATTAATCTGCTATTGAACATTCAATTTATTTCGTGTTTAGAAGTCATCTTCTTTTTTAATTACTTTTTTGTATAGAAACATAAAATTCTACTCCCTGGATTCGCCATTGCTTTCTACATACATCTTTATTAGTAATAACTAAATACCGAAGTTACTGTGAATTTACTTTCTGCATATGCGCATTTCGACAACTTATGTCTCTTCAGTGCAGATAAAATCTAAACTTTTGGAAGACCAGAAACTCAAAGATATTTAAAAACTGATAGAGAACAAATAACCAATATGATCTAAATGTAAAGCCAAAATCAGCTAAGGACAGAGCTTTGCATGAGGGAGATACTCCTTAGTTTTAAACAAAATTTACAAAAATTTAGATTTTGTAAAATTCGAATTAGTTGTCACTCCCCCTTTTAGCTGTCTCCTTTTCTTATTTTTTAGATTCGTACAGCATTAGAACCGATTCAATAAATCTGTCCCCACCGTCAGTTTGTGACGTGTATATCTTTTGTCAGCTTCTGTGTTAAATAAAACACAATGTCATCAAATGTGGACGGTTACAGACCAAATATTGTATAAATTCATACACAATGTAGCATTGTGTCATCTTTTTACAAAGGAACTGTCAATTATTGATATAGAAGCAAACTATGAATCAGTCACATCATCACTGCATTTGATTGGTCAGGAAGTTCAGGTAGGGACAGATTTATTGAATCGACCCTAAATTTATTGGATGGTCGATAGATTGCATCACGTCAATCAAGTTAAAACGCACGTGACACGGAATTACAGACGACATGGTGTAAAAGTGCAAAATGATGACAAAAGTATACATTTAAACCCCCGCAGACGTTCTCGGAGTAACATTGTGTACGTGATGAAGGAAGGTGATCACTTGAACTTTCCATACCCTTTATACTCTAGAGTAATTAGGTTTTTCAGTAGCAGTTTGGCCTTCAAGGTAGAAAGGTCACCAAATGCCAATTCATACATGTAGTTGGGTGTGTGCCAATTTACCTGATGTTGATTTCATCCACTGAGATAAAGTACATTTGAACTATTATTATGTATTGGAACAAACAAAGAGAATGGATGAACTTTTATAGAGACTAATGGTACAACTGTGTGATATCTAACTATATTACATGAGAAAAATGCATGTTTATTCTTGATTGGCTATTTCGATATTAAAAACAAGTTTGGGTGAACTTGACTTGTTTCCTGATGCAATTGACCCATATCCAGAACAAATACAATGAATGGGTATGTGACCTTTCTACCTTGAAAGTCAAACTTTTATTGAGAAACCTATTGTAACTACCTGGAGAGCTACCAAATTTCTATTGTGAGTGCATTCAGTAATAAGAAAATTGATGTAACTATATTGATAAACTGGTCATGTCGTTGCAAAATATCCTTGAAAGAGTGGTATTGACTACAACAGCGAAAATAACCTCGCCTATAGCGCGCTCATTTTTCACGTTCTTGCTCAATACAGATCTTTGTGCGCAGTCCATATAAAACGACAAAGACAAGTTTATCAAGAATTTTACACAATTATAAGACTTTAAAATCAATGTATTGTACGCCAGGAAGTCAAGTAATGATTAATTATAAATATATTTGCAATTCTTTCCAAAATACTGTAACAGTATCGCTCATGTGACACTTACTGTTTATAGAGGGTCCTTAAAACATCCATAAAAGGGTGATTCGCGAAGTATACCCCCAGAAATAGTCGAGATACATGATTTCAATGATCTCAATACGTGAAAGCCAAAATTGAATTTACAAATTTAGAAAGATGTTTTCGTGACTTGGAGAACCATACAGGACCTTCTTCATATATATTCCGTAGCTAAAGGCATATATCGTCAATTATATTGCTCAAAAATTTGTATTTTGCATAGCGTGCTAGCGATCCTCCGTTCAATAAATTCACTACCCTCCGTTCAATACATTAAATACTGGCTCACTACCAATTGAACGGAGCTCGCAACCCTCAAATAATTGGTTCAAAATAGAAAATTGTAATTAATTTTCATTTGAAGCAACTCTTTGAAAAGCTCGTAATCCAAATTTTTACTTCTAACCATAGGCATATAAAACATATAAAATTGTTTATTAAAAAATTGTATTTAAATTGTTATATGCGAAAAGGTTATTTCGTCTGCACGCTAAATGTCTTACCTAAGCTCTCTACCCTCTGTTCAAATTTCCCAGTGTACAGCTTCCTTCCTAAAATTGATAAAATGGCTATTGGATCTTTTATTTAGTGTTTGATTTTATCAATTGGAATTATTGAATAATATTGATTTATTATAGTAAACTCGATTCAACATTTGTTTTTGTATTTATGAATAAATATATTGTTTATATTTATACATATTATTCGATTTATCACCATATTTCTGATTTTACCCGATCCATCATTAGCCTTTCGGGATTGAGAAAGTGATGATCAGTTGGGACAGGATTTTTTTTTAGGACGGTTCTCTTTTAAATAACTAAGTACCGAAGTTACTGTGAATTTAAATTCTGCATATGCGCATATCGACAACTTATGTCTCTTCAGTGCACGTACGTCATCATCTTGAAGTCTAGATACTGAAGTTTCACTTTTTTAATGACTTTCACAGATTACAGTACTCATTTCCACATATTAACTAAGTTATCAAGTCTGTAAGGTTAGTGTGCCGGTCAATGGCGGTCATTAACCCAATTATTTAAACGAAAAGAAAAAAATGCCATGTTTTTAGAAAAGTTGCATTTTTACTTTTTGTAAAAACAAGTTCTGTCTATTGCATTAACATCGTGACAGTTTTACATTTGTTAGTGAAAATAAATTAGAACAAGAGTTTCTATATGTACAGTTTTGCATTTTTAACAAAAATTCAAATTTGCCATGTAAATGTTTGGACACTTTTACTCTTTCTAAAAAAGTAAACTGTCGGCCGCTATCGGCCATCGTAGTTTCTTGTTGTCCATTTTTTACACGTCCGGTTAAACATATGTAAAGATTTCATATCTTTTTTCCTCTGAAAATGAAACTGAGAAACAAGAAAATAAAAATAAATCTATTGTACTTATTCATATTAGCTGTAGTTATCGAAATTTATTTGTTTGAAAACTTTGAAACTGACACATAAACGTAGCCCTTTCAACTACTGCCATATACTTATGAACATAAGAAACGATACCATGTTATTTTGTCGGATATTTCTACAATTCTTAATATCTTTTATTTGTATATTGATATATTTTAACAAAATGTCTTGGACGAATATTATCCAGACTTTCAAATAACAACATCCAATGAAAGCCCCAAACTTTTGGCCCATTATTGTCTGGTATCTTGAAACATCATAGTATTCGTCAATCAACGAAACAACGGCAGTAGAATACCGAAGGAACAAGGGAAGCGATGACTACAAAAATCGAAGTCCAAAGACATGGCAGAAACGGTAACAGATAAAAACAAAGACAAAACAAGGACGTGAGACAGCTACAATGCACGGAAATAAAAAGATAACATTAAGAACTAAGGCACTCATAGTGTGAACTCCCATGAAAACCGGGAGTGACATCAGGTGCTCCGGAAGGGTAAGCATGTCCTGCCCCGCTAGCGACACCCGTCACACTATCAGTAAGGCATAAAGTGATTTGAAAGGTCTGTTTGGTAGCGGATTGGTTAATGTCATTTTCTAACCCTTAGACAAAAATCAATGTGATCCATGATACATGTTTCTTCTCTAACCCTCAAACAGTATCATGGTGAAATTTTGAAAAGCTTTTTGTAAATCGAACCGTCGGTATTGGTGTCTATTAAGGATGGTCACTCTTCAGGTTTTGAAATTGCCTCTAACTTTTGGGAACTCTCTAACTTTATCCACCATTATGTATCAGAACATGTTGCACACTTACTCCACTTTTTATTGCTTGATAAGTTAATGGCAAAATTTGAAGACATTTTTCATATTCCTTCATTGCACTTGAAAGTGCATTGCCTTAATGCAAAGTGAATGAAAGGTCTAGAGGCCTTCTCGCTAAACTTTTGGGAGCTTATATCTAAAAGAAACGGGCACAATGAGTTATCAAAACAAAATATGTGTTGCGAAACAGCTCTAAAGGACAATAACAAAATAACGAGATACATGAGTATGTGAGCTGTTAAAAGGGATGAATTTATAATCTACAATATGACCTAAAGCATAAAAAGCATGGCAAATTAAAAGAATAGAAACAATAAAAAGGTCGACCAATATATTTCGACAAATCTGTCGTCTACGAGTGGGTCGTAATAAATGAAGTAGTAGTTAAAAAATAATATGTTGTTACAGGTAAAACATCTTTGACACAATGTCAAAGATGTTTTACCTGTAACAACATATTCTTTTATTCTTTTATTTTGCCATGTTTTTTTTGTGCTTTTGGGCAGATACATGTATCTCGTTACAATGAGCTATCAATGTTTTTTGCTTAAAATGATATATGATTGATGTTTAAATCAATAAAAAATAATTATTTTAAAATCTTGATATAATAATCTTGAGGAATGACCATCTTTAAGACGGTCAAGAATTTGCCACTCTGTGAAGTTATCAGTATTCCAATCCAAGGCTACGTCAATTTTACCAGTTGGTGTTTTTGTTTTTGTTTTTGTTTTTTTTTTGTTTTGTTTTGTTTTGTTTTTTTTTTTTTTTTTTTTTTTTTTTTTTTTGNAGTTAACAATCGTGTAAAATATTCCAAATACTTTAAAGATTGCATTTGACCAAAACAGGAAGACAGAATGCATATCGCAACGCTAAAAGGTAAAATGACGTCATATTGTCTAAACTTGACGTTTTCATGATCTTTTATACAATATTTTTGGATTAATTTTCAAAACAAAAGAAAGATTTAAGGTTTACAAATTCTAACAATTCATTTGACGATGCATTGAACGCTAAAATCTGTTTTGTTACATGGCATGGTATTTCGTAGCCTTTATTTGGAATATTCCGTCCCATAATTGATTCATGAACATCATGGAAACTCATAAAAATCAAATTAGGCTGTATGATTTATGCCATGACTTCACTTTCCTGGTAGTCAGCTTCCCTTTTCGTTGTAGCAACATTCCAAAAGCGACAGCATACAGAGTTTGCATCTCAAAATTCATTCGCTATTCAAGGGCTTGTAGTCGATACAGTCGATTTCAGTTAAACCTTAAATACTCACTTCCTTGATAGAACTCGGTTGCTTACAAATAGACTACTTAAGCAAAGGTATGTTACCAATAACTACAGAAGTCTTACGGTCGAGATCACAATCTTGTGGATCGCTATGGGATATCTGTTTACCAGATGACAACAGATCTTTCCCTTTACAACAAAATCTTATTTTCCTCTACCAGATTTGACTTGACTACTGGAATTGACATGTTAAACACGACGGGTGCACCTGATCCAACCAATGGTTTTTAATGGGCCATTGTTCTTCATCTGTATGTGTGACTTTGTTTTTCTTTTCTGTCCCAGACTAGTAATATGGTATATTACCGTTCTCCCGCACCCTAAAATTTTTTTGTTACACTTTTACACCCTCTAAAAAACACTTAAATGATCTAAAAACAACATAATTCCCACAAAAAACCTCAAAATCACCTCAAAAACCCTATATTTCCTTTACCCTAAAAATAAAAAAAATTACATGACATTGAAAAATACCAAAAAAAATTTCTTAATTTTAATTATTAAAAAAACTACTTAAATGATCTAAAAAACCAAGGATTAACTTAAGAAAAACTTAAGAAAAACTTAAATTACATGTAAATTACGTATGAAATAATACTTAAAAAATGTTAAGTAATGAATAAGTAATTTTAAGAAATGTTTAAATAATACTAAGAAATGCTCAAGTAAAAACTCTAAAACAATTACAAGTTACTCTATTTTAATTTTATAATCCACTATTTTTAATCTAAAATCACTTTAAAATTCTTCTAAAAATAACTTTAAAATCCCACTATTTTAATTTCATAATCCATCATATTTTCATAATTTCATAATTATTTCTTAATTTATAAAATGCCTAAAACAAAACTTTCATTGGAAAAAATAGAAGAGATTAAAAAATCAAAAGGACATTTATCAGCAGCAGAAGTACAAAATAAATATAATATCGGTTGGAGTAGATTACAAAAAATATGGATAATAGCGGGGAATCCGGTAGCGGGGAAAAAGTTGAATCCGTTTGTAATATGGAACCTACTAACTCCGTTCGTAATAATATTACACCAGAAGATTTAATAAATAAACTTGAAATAATTTCAGAAGAAAACCGTAAACAAACAGAACTTCTCTCACAGATATTAGAAGAATTAAAGGAGGATGAAGAATTAGAAGAATTATTAGAGGATGAAATATTAGAAGAAGAAAAAGAAGAAAAATTCAATTTACAAAATATTTTAAAACAAATAGCAGAATTTAAAACTATGTATTGGCAAGCATTGGGAATAATGGCGGTTGTAAACGTAGCAATACTTACTTGGAAAAATTGTAAAAAAGAATCTCCAGAAAATAAAATTGATTCAAATCACTTCGTTCGTATAAAAGAACTTGACCCTTTTAAAATTTAATAGGTTGATTTTATTTTTTTAAATTAAAAAATATTTATTTTACTAATTAAAAAAAATGGCTGAAGGATTTGAAGATCCTATGTATGATTTTGGTAGACAGGATGAGTATGATGATGATGAACTTCAAGATAATGAATTTGAGAGAACTATGCAGAATCGTAGAGATGCTTATAAGTATGCCGGTGGTAATACTGAAATACGAAGCACTTTAAAATTAGAACAAATAAAATCATTTGTTAAAAAATTTTACAAACAAATAAAGAAAAATGAAGGATATATACCGTATTTACAACCTGATTATTCAATTTTTGATACTGATGACAATTAAAAATACTTTATTTAGTTGTTGGTAATAAAAAGATTAAGCTTAATTCTGATAAAGGAACTGATTTTATTTCTCTTAGTACTTTAAAACAAGGAATTGGACGTGGTGGAACAAATGTAATTAGAGATTTATTAAATTTAAGTGATTATACCTCTTTATCTACTAAACCTAAACCAAAAACTATTAAAGCTTTACAAAATGCAGAAAATGAAATTGATAATAAAGGTATTTTTTCAAAAAATGTAACTTCTCAACAAGAAGCAGAAGAACTTTTTTAAAAAAACAAGTAGTGCAGAAACATCTGTGGAAGAAGTAATAACATCGGTTATTAATGATGAAACATTTAAGAGAGAAGCAGAAAGACGATTTAATTTGTCATGGAGAGAGATTGCTGGTATATCAAAAGCAATGACAACAAACAAAGAAGAAATTAATAATAATATTTCTTAACTAACTAGAATAGATAATGAAATAAAAGAAGAAAAAGAAAAATTAAGATTAGCTAAACAAGAAAAAAATGAAGATCAAATTAATATTATAAGTAATAAATTAACAGAATTGGAAATTGAAAGAAGTGCAAGACTTGAGGCAATTAATAAAAATAGATATGAACTACGTAACCAGGTAGATAGAATTAAACAAACAATACATAAAATATTAAACGAAGACAAAACATTAAGGGAAAAAATTAAAACATTATTTAGAGAACTAGGAATAACAATATTTAGTATTTTAACAGCTTTTGGAATGATTATTGGTGTTATTGTTGACGCAATTATTCCTTCTGGTGGTGGAAGTAGTCCTCCACCTAATTCAGACAAAACAGATGCAAAAGATTGGATAAAAAAACAATTAAAAAATTTAGGTAAATTATTGGCCAAACTTGCTTGAAAAGCTGCTGCTGCATTACCGGGAATTATAGGTACAATTGTTTCATGGTTATTAAAAACAACTGGAGAAATTGTTTCTTGGTTTGGAAATAATTTAATTGTATTTCTTCTTTTTGTTGTTGGATTAATTTATACTTCTTCAATGGAATATTTTAAAAAATACCCCAACTAATATATTACTGTTTTTAAAAAAATTCGCTATAAAAATGCCTAAAACAAAACTTTCATTAGAGGATATAGAAGACATAGATAAATTACAGGGAAAATTATCAAGTTCTGATGTACAGAAAAATATGGAATCGGACACAAAAGAGTACAGAAAATATGGAATAATGGAAATAGCGAGCGAAGTGAGCGAAGTGAAATAATTAAACAGGATATAGAAAAAAATATAGAAAGGGATCTTAAATTAATAAAAGAACAAAATCAAAAGGTTGTTGATATTTTAACAAATTATAGAGATAATTTTGTAATAGAAGTAGATCAAGATGATGAACCAGAAAACATTAAAAAAACTTGTGAAAGTGTAATAAATTATAATTACGCTCTTTTAGGAATATTGGGGATTATAGGAGTAACATTAATAGCACGGAGACCAAAAGCAAATAAATGAAGCAAAAAAACGATAAAAATCTTAATAATTTACTTTTTTAAAACATTAATAAAAGGATTTCACAAACTTGTCTAAACTCGCCAATATTATTTAAAAGGGTACCGCTTCGCTAAAAAATTTTATTTCTTTAAAAATGTCTACTGATTTTTTAAAATACTCCATGTCTATGAATGCTGGTTTAAATAATCAAATAATTACACCAAGGGATTTCCAAAATCTTGTTATTGTTAGTAAAATTATTGAAGTTAAGAGTAATAATCTTAAAGCAACACAAGAAGAAATATCAAAAATTCTTAATGTTTCTAAAAGAACATTGTGTAGAACAGCAGCTGATACTTGTTATAAATTTAGAGGTATATTTAATAAGGAATCCACTACACCTAAAACTTCTCAATGTCCAATATGTAAAGAAATGTTTACAGAAAAAGGATTACCAACACATATAAGAAAAAAACATCCCGAAAAAAATAAAGATACAGAAATTAAAAAACCTACAAGAAAGAAAAAAGATAAACTCGGTTACGGAGAACCCGGTAACGGAGAATTAGATCAAGAAGGAAGTGTAAAATTAAGATTAAAAAATAGCGGGGAAAAAGTTGAATTCGCTCGTAGTGGTGATGATTTTATACAAGATTTACCAAAAAGAAAATTAAGATTACAAAATAAAGAGGAATCAATTTATCAGGATCCAAATGATTTAGTTAACAAATTACTCCAAGAAAAATGAGCGAAGAAAATTTAATAAGTATTGTATTTAAAGATCAAATAAATTCTAGAGACTTTATTGAATCATTTGGTGAGGAAGGTAACGAATATGTAAATAATTTTATTATTGAGAATTCACATATACTTAATTCATTTAGAGAGAATGAGGCAATTAATTTTATATCTAGAAAGTTAGGTGGTAATATTGATTTAGCAAAATCATTGTTTAATACGTATATAGAAAATAAATTAAAAGATACAATGATAGATAATTTAAAAGAAGAAATTAAAGAAAATAAAGAAGAAATAAAAATTTACAAATATCATCAGATACAGGAAAATAAAGCCCTATCAGATGCTATTAAAGACCTTTATAATAAAAGGATAGTAACCAAACAAAACAAACCAAGACTACGATTAGTAGAAAAAAATTAATTCCTTTATGAAAATTTACTTTTTTTCTTAAACCTAGATTTATTATATTTTGTATCTTCATATAATAATCTATTTCTCTTACTCTGTCTAAAGTTGTCTCCATTTAATTAAGTGAAATACAAGGAGTCAATTCCATGTGGTAAAGTATCTACTCCATTATCACATATAAAGCGTTTATCATCAAAAGGAGATAATCCTATTTTAATCATTTCAGTTAAATAAATATTATGTTTCTTATGTATGAGGTTAAACATTATTTTATGGATTGCTTTTGACTTAAATAAACATTCTTCATATAATTCAGAATTAAAATCCTTTTTAGTTGTTTTATTAACTCCTTTTGCAATACATTTAAATTTTAAATTTGAAGCTTCTAAGTATTCATATCCATACATTTTACTTCTTATTCCAATAAACTTCGTTAATATATTTCCACCAAGTTCATCTTTGAACTTTCCAATCACCTTTTTATTTTTATTTGAATAAAGAGGATGATCTTTTGGAAAATTTGATGTATCTAAATGATCTTTTATTTCTTTTGATTTTAAATCTTCATAGAGATCATCTGTAAATATATTTAAAACCATTGAATCACAATCACTATACAAAAGCTCATTACATGGTAATTTTTTTTTCTATTATATCATAATAGAACTTGTACATTATTAATTTTGAATAATCAAGTATACACATTCCTAAATAAATTGGTTTATTAAAATACATTGATTTGTAATTAAATAACACAGCTTTAAAATCTTCATTAAAATCTATAATATCTTTAAAATTATCTAGTGAGGCCCATCTCTTTAATTCATCAGGACTTGTTGTTAATTCTATTAAACATCTATTGAAAATATTTTCAAGAGTTTTACCATAAAAGGAATTATTCATTAATTTCCAGAAATCTTTTCCAAAATCATTTTCTGCTTTTGCTCTAATACTCGTATATTGAAATCAATATAATCTTTTAACCATGGTTTATGATTAAATGATATAATACTATGGATTTTTGTTACTTTTATTCCAAGAGAAATATAATATTTTAACATATCATAATGTATAACATATTCTTTCTTATTATTAAGATCTAATATTAATTTTTTAACTTTCCCTAATTTAGTGTTATTTTGTTCAAGGAAATCCTTGGAGTAATTTGATATTTCTTCTTCTCTTATTATTCTTTTTTCTGGAAGCGGAGGGAATTTTCTTAATTTAAATCTCGTTGAATCATCATATTCTAAATCAACTTTAAAAATCATTCCTTTATCATCATCACATTTATCCAAATAATAGTTTATGTCTTTATCTTCATCTTCCCATTTGAAGTTCTTATATGGAAGTTTTTCTGACATTCCACCTCCATATAGATTATTTGCATCAATATACCATAGAAAATTAGAGTCTTTTCCTTTATTTTCATTAGTTGTATATTCATTTATTGCTTTTATAAAACGTTTACCAAGTACACCAGAAAATCCTCCTCTTGTTCCCTTTTCAATCATTAATTTCATGTTTTCATCTGTTAATAGATCTAATTCAATTCCTGTGAATTTCAATCCAGCATTCCAGGTTAACCCGGGTGCAGAATAACAATAGGCTAGATCTATTTTAAATTTCTCTAAACAAAGTTCTCTAAAATTCTCAAATAAATCAGAAAATATTAACACATCTAACTTTTGATAAAGCATTAAGTAATCTTTAAATGTTTCACAATATTTATTAAATATCTTTTTTCCATGATTATATTCATTATCTGATATATCTTTTTGATACAATATAGAATAGAAATCCTTTTTATCTGGGAATGATTTATTTTTTAATTTCTCAAATGAATCAAAGTATTCATAAAGAATACACCTTTAAAACTTCTTTCCCATTTCTTTTCATTTTCGTTATACTCATGATATTTTAAATCTTCAAATAAAAGATTTGTATAATGCTCAATTCTTTCTTCATGCATTTTCATTTCTTTACTAAATTCATTATTATAACTATTATTATATTGATTTTTAACATATTTAAATAATTCTTTTTTAAGTATTTAATATTGATCATCTTTTAATGTCTATACTACTCAGTAAAAATCTCATACTATCCTTGAAAATTAATTTAAAATATTTATCACCATATGTTATTGATATGTAATTTTCTTGATCTTTTGGTAATATCTTCACTTCATCATAAACCGTTCTATGTTTTAATAATTCCTCTGTTATGAAATGAAAATCATAACCACTTCCATTATGGAAAAAAATTGGTAATTGTTTAAAATCTCTTGATTCTAATTTATTACAGCTTAAACAGGAAACCCCCTAAATTCATTCGTAAAATAATTATGTTCAATTATTTTATCTTTTCTCTTTAACTTCTTTTTACATAGATAACAATTATCAGAGGAATTATAAAGATCTTCTTTTTCCTCTTCTGATATATTGAATTTCCTTTCTGCTCTATGATAAGCCCACTTGATTTTATTTCTATATTTTAAACACGTTTCAATAAAATCCTCTTCTGCTGTTTCACTCGGACCATAATTAATATTCTTGTTTGGTATAACATTAGGATATTGAGAAACTAATTGTAGATTAAATGACACCACCTTTTGTTGATATAGATTTACTGTATTATCCTTAAATGATAATTTAATGTTTTCTCTTTTTATTTTGTTTCTTAAATCATCTTTTATTTTATTTATTTCATTGACCTTTGTTTTAGACGCAGGTACGAACTCCATGATTTTTTTAAATTCATGTTCCGATATTTCTATATGCCTTCCATCTTCAATCCATTTATCAAAAATCTTATCAATTTGTTTATTAAAATATTTTTCAATATACCTTTCTTTGATTTTATCTAAATAATTTTTCCATTTATCATTATATAACTTATTTTTAATATAATATTGATAAATTTTTTTTGAATA
>MJUU01057523.1:33437-58816 GCA_002080025.1 Modiolus philippinarum | reverse complement strand
GTCGTATCATGCTGCGCTCGGCGTAGCCCTTTATTGATAACTTGTTTCTTTTCCAACCTATTAGGGGCCCAACGGGGCAAAAATTGAAAACATGCAGAATACCTAAACTTTTTATTTTTCATCCGATTTCAATGGGATTTTTTTCTTTAGATTCCTCACATTGTAGGCTTTCAGTGGTATGTCAATGGATTTGGTGTAGCTCTTACCGTTTTGGAGCTATTGGGGGTCAAAGGGGCCAAAGTTGCAATTTTTAGAAATATGTAAAATCTTTATTTTACATCAGATTTTGATGGGATTTTTTCTTTAGATTCCTCTCAATGTAAGCTGTCAGAAGTATGGCAACGGATTTGATGTATTTCTTACCATTGCCGAGCTATAAGGGGTCAAAGGGGTCAAAATTGCAGTTATTAGAAATATGTGAAGTCTTTATTTTTCATTAGATTTTGATGGAATTTTTATCTTTAGATTGTTCTCATTGTAAGCTTTCAGTGAAATGGCAGTATATTTTGCGTTGCTCTTTGGTTTCCAAGCTATAATGGGTCAAAGGGGCCAAATTGCAATATTTCAAAATATGTGAAATCTTTATTTTTCATTGGATTTCAACCTGAGTTTTTTCTTTGGACCTCACTTGATGGTAGTCAAAATAATTTCTTAGCTCTTACGATATCCTAGTAATAAGGGATTAAATTTTCACTAGTTTGTGGCCAGTTAATTAATGTGTCAAGGCCCTCATTGTGTCCAGCAAATTGCTGTGTCCACATTCATATTAGTTTACACTTGTTCAAATTTCAGTGGTCGACATGCTGCAGTCGTATCATGCTGCGCTCGGCGTATTCATTGTTGAATTATGAAATTGATATGATTTACTATCTTGTTAAAAGGGAGGTAATTACTATTACACTTTTATTTGCTTCATTTATATATGCATATAGATATATAATATTTATCAGTTAATAGTAATAAGAAATAATTCATTGCAAATAAAACAGCCAGAAAAACATCATTAACTTTTTCCTTATTTCTAAATTTACAACTGTACAGTCACAGTTACATGTAGTTATTTTTCTGATTTCTGTACTACAATTAACAATCACGGCACATGGATGGCTTTTTGCTTAGGAATTTCTGACTAGGAAAAGTCACAATTCTAGATAGTTGTTTCCAGATGAAAAAGTGTGAATTAGATGTTTTGTCAACTCATTTTAGCTCACTTGGCAGACACCACAGTGTGAGCTAGAATACACACAGTGTTTCAGTTACAGAACACCCTGGTCTGACAAGAGTGAAAACACCAAGAATTGATGGTGATTTGCTGGTGTTTACACTGATATTTATGACTTAGCCATTAGGTTTCTATGCAGTTAGGGCAATTAATGTAAAAATTCCTACTAAGGGGTGGAACGCCACTTATTTTTATACCCCCACCAAGAGAAAAAAATTTAAATGTATAATTACACTATAGGATGCGATAGAAATTTATCCACCAACAGCAAAAAAAATCACTGGTGTTGAACCCCCCAGTGGGAATTTTAAATGGAATAGCCCTTAGCAACAGGAAGTTTGCTGGTGTTTACACCAACTTTTGCTGGTGTTTACTGAGTGAAATAAGTCACACCTGATTGTTTTGTTATTGAAACACTCTGTTTTGTACTGTATTGCCTTCACTTAGTGTCTGTTGTTCGTCATCTGTCTGTCTGTTGGTTTTTCATATTTTCATCTTCTCTGAAACCACTGAGGCAAAGTCATCCAAACTTAACAGGAATAATTTATGGAAGGTTCTTCAAAAAGACTGGGCAATTCCGTCATATCCAATAAAAAAAACTTGGCTGCAAGCACAGACCATAGTTAAATATTGGACCTAATGGAAAATTCATAATAGATCATCTCCATAGAAACAACTGAAGTAAATTCATCAAATCTTTACATGAATGATTGCGAGATCCTTCACAAAGATTGCTCATTTTGGTCAGATCTGACTAAAAACAGCTTAGAACATAGTTTAGCATTGGACTCTATGGGAAAATCATATTTTGATCATCTCCTTCCATACTGTTGGAATTTACAGGAATGATGTTTTTTAAATCCTGTACAAAAATTGTTCATTTTGTTCCAAAATGACAAAAAACATGGCTCTCACAGGGCAGAACTTAATCAAAGCATTGGATCCTCTTGAGAAAATCTTAATTCTCATCATCTTCTCTGAATGTATTGAATCAAATTTAAGTAAACTATTGAAATGTTTCACAAAGATTGCTCATTTGGGTTGGATGCAACAAAAGAGATGGTTTCTAGAATTTAGAAAAATTACATTTTGATCACTCCTCTGAAAGGTAATGAAGCCAAACTGTACCGGAATGATGATTGAAGTTCCTTCACAAAAATTGCTCGTTTCGTTTTGATCTGTTAAAAATAGCTGCCATCACAGTACATAGCACTTTAACCCTAAATCATCATGTTCATCATCTACTCTGAAACTACTGAAGCAAATTTAAACAAACCTTAAAGGAGGGATGTTTGGGAGACCCATACAGAAATTGCTTATTTTGACCTTAGAAAAAGATAGCCAGGGCAGAACAGAGTTTAACATTGGACCCCCATGAGTAAATCATTTTCATCATCTGCAACGAAGCTATTGAAGCAACTTTAATTGAACTATACTTAAGTAACAAATACTGAAATTACTATGAATTTTGTTTCTGCATATGTGCATTTCGACAACTTATGTCCAATAAATAATATATGCAAGGTCTCTAACAAAATTGCTCAAATCTGACAAAAATTGCTGCCAGCAAGAAACATAGTTTATCATCATCCCTAACGGAAGATCAACTTATGGTCAACTTTTGGACTTAAGCATAGGCGTTGCTTGGATGCATTTTGTCAGGTGAGCGATACAGGCTCAATTTCTGAGCCTTTAGTTTTGATATAGGCCTACAAAAATATTTTGATTTCAAAATTATGGACATAATTAGGTAAAATATTAATTTTTTAAGAAGACATTTTTTTCATTTCAAAAGAATTGGAAAATGATTTTTTGGTAAACTTAACATTCAAAAGCATGTTAATGTTTATTTTCCAATCGTTATTGTGTCAGCATATATTTGTTCGACATAATAAAAGTTCCTTTGGAACATATATTAATCATTGTCATATTATTTCTTTCCCATGGGGGTACTCTCAAAATTTACCCATACATAGGCTCGTCCAAAAGAAAAAATTAGATCCCCAAAAATACCAAAATTTTGAAGTATACCCCCAAAAATACCTTTCATAATAATACACCCCCAAAAATACCTTCTAAAACTTTTAACCCCCCAAAATACCATTTTTTGTTGAAGTTCTGTCATTTGTTTTTATTGACCAAACGTTCATTGGTCAGCCTGTGCAATGCCATGTAAGACAAATGCAACAATTCCTGGATTGTTACTTAGCTGCCAAAGCACTATATAATGGTGAATTGTCCATCAAACAATCGGAAGCTTGATGCTAAATTATATACAAAAAGGCATATATTTATATGCTTTTGGTCAATCTTTTTCAGAAAACTCATGTACTCCATAAAAAAAACAACAAAATATGAAATGCCCCAAAAATACCACCATATTATTGTAACCCCCCAAAAATACTAACATTGTTTGCACCCCAAAAAAATAGCAAAATCTAAAATTTTACCCCCAAAAAATAGTCCAAGCCTATGTATAGAATTTTTTTTTAGAGTACTCCCCTGGGATTTCTTCCTTTGGAACAACTATTATATAACATTTATTCCGTTAAGAACAAATACTATAATATTTGTTCCTTTGGAACAAATATTCTACAATAATTTATCATTTTGAACAAATATTTTGAAGGAACAAATAGCACATGACAACTCAATATGAGTTTTCCCCTTCCACATGTTCGTGGAGGAGAGGATATAGGGCCTTGAATATTTGTTTGTCTGTTCATCAAATGAAGGGGCAATGAAGCACATTATAGATGGACAAGCTTTTGTCCATGGTTGCGACTTGGATTTTATTTGAGATTGGTAGAAAATGTGACCACACATTGACTTATCTCTCTGGCATGAGTGAAGTAGGTTAGAATTTGTGTTAAGATATGGACTAAATGCACAGAAGACGAAGTCTCTACAAATACATGATAGAACCAAGCAAAGGAACAATGCTTTTATTGTTCTTCATTTTGAAGTCAAAAAGAGGCCTCCAACGATGAGCTTTGCTCATACCTCATAGAAAGTTCGAAACGGCCCCGAACAACGGTTTGAGCGAAAATATTGTTGATGGACGCCCATAGGATATTCACAATGAGTCTGATAAAAATTAGTCCATCTTGAGATACATTCTTTTTATATGTCTCTCAGGTTTCAGATACTGAGGTGGGTAGCAGAAATATAATTTTTTTGTAAGATGCGAAGTTCATAGTTACAAAGTTCCTGATAAAAGATTCGACTGCCATAGCTTGAGTGGGTTAAAATTTGCATAAAAGTCCAGGTATTAGATACTAAAACAGGTACAGGAAAGATGTTTTGAATTAGATGTACTTTGTTTTTTCACAGATTCCCAATGAAATACCATGACCTATATCTCATGTATGATTGACTTTGAATTAAGTTTGCAACAAAGTTATACTAGATATTAGAGAAGGAACAGAAAGATCTGGTAGATGTAATTTGAATGGAAGTTTTACAGTACTGCCATGGTGGATTTCTACATTTCCTTGCATCCACTAAAAATATGCACTGAAGAGACATAAGTTGTCAAAATTCGCATATGGAAAAACTAAATTAACACCAACTCAACACTGGGCCGATGCCTCCGGTAGTGGACTGTTAGTCCCCGCGGATATTCACCAACCCAGTAGGCAGTACTTAAGTGCTGGTCCGAAAACCGATTTTAATTAAAAATTTGTAACATCTAAATTTTTTGGTTAAAACCTAAGGAGTATCTCCGTCTTGCATAGCTCTGTCCTTAGTTGATTTTGGCTTTCCTTTTTAGATCCTTCTGGTAATTTGTTCTTTGTCAGCTTCAAACATATTTCAGTTTATTGATTTCCAAATATTATGATTTGATCTGCATTGAAGAGACATAATTTGTCGAAATGCTCATATGCAGAAACTAAATTCACAGTAACTTTAATTTGGTATTTTGTTTTTTGTTACCTGTGGTGTAGGCATATCAGTAAAGAATCAGGTTAGACAACTCTCCTGACAAAAATCTGTGACCTTTTGTTTGAGTTCATATTTTATTGTGAAATAATGTAATTAAATGTCTGATATAGGTAAAATCTTTAATTTAGGAATGTAAACATTCTTTCTGCACAATGTTTGTTTTTTTAACATTTGGATATAAAAAATGCCAGATTTTTAAAAATTTCATATAATGGTTATTTTCAATAAAACCGCATTTTTAGTATGTTAAGTTGGGAACCCACTAAAACCCATCTAGCATATGGAAGATTTATACTTCAATTATCTGCAGTGCAAATTTCATTACAATCGTACCTATGGAATTTTTTGGCTTTGCTGTTAAAAATGTAATTTTTTGTAGTTTTTGCTCGCGGTCTTTTGATTTTGACTCGAGTGATGTTCCTTTGGCCACAAATCTTAGTTTTTGCCACTTTGAATGTGCTGCCATCTGGCGTTAATTGATATACCTATGTGCTGGTGGACTGTTAGTCCTTGACGGTATTCACCAACATGCTCAGTTGCCAGTACTTTGGTGATGACCCGAAAACCGATTTTAATTTAAAGATTTTCAATATAAAAATTTAACAAAATATTATTAAAAGTAAAGAGTATCATCTTTCTGCATAGCTCTGTCCTTAGCTAATTTTGGCTTTCTCTTTTTAGATCTTGTTCTCTATCAGCTTAGCACATATTTCGGTTTATGGATTTCCAAATATTTTGACTTGATCTGCACTAAAGAGACATATGTTGTGCGCATATGCAGAAACTTAATTCACACGCAGTAACTGCGGTATTTTGTTATTTATAACAACTGGTCTGATGTCTCTGCTGGTGGACTGATAGTCCTCAAGGGTATTCACCCACCCCGTTGTCAGCACTACGATGCTGACCCGAAAACCGATTTCAATTTAAATATTTGTAATTATCTAAATTTAACAAAAATTTTGTTAAAACCTAGGAGTATCTCCTTTCTGCATAGCTCTGTCCTTAGATGATTTTGGTTTTCCCTTTTTAGATCATTTTGGTACTTTGTTATCTATCAGCTTAGCACATAGTTCGGTTTATGGATTTCCTAAATATTTTGATTTGAATTGCACGTTGTCGAAATGTGCATAAGCAAAACCTAAATTCACAGTAACTTCGGTATTTGTTATTTGTTACCAACGGGGCCGATGCCTCTGCTGATGGACTGCTAGTCCCCGAAGGTATTCACCAACCCAGTAGTTATTTAGAAATTTGCAATATCTAAATTTTTGTCAAAACCTAAGTCCTCAGCTGAATTTGGCTTTCCCTATTAGACCCTTTTGGTACTTTGTACTTTATCATCGTTACACATGTTTCGGTTTATTGATTTCCAAGTATTTTTATTTGATCTGCACTAAAGATACATAAGTTGTCGAAATGCGCATGTGCAAAAACTGAATTGACAGTAACTTCGATATTCTGTTATTTGTTACTACTGAGCCGATGCATATCTGGTGGTGGACTGTTAGTCCACGAGGTTATTCCCCAACCGGCCCAGTAGTCGGTACTTCGGTGCTGGCCCCAATGCGAATTTTAATTAGAATAAAAAAATGCAATATCTGAATTTAACAAAATTACGTTAAAACCTAAGGAGTATCTCCCTCCTTCATAGCTCTGTCCGTAGTTATGTGCAAAATGGAAACATTTTAACGATCTGTCAACCCGAGGTGACAACAGGTAAAAACTTCTGTAGTTACTATATATTGCAAAAGTGATTGAACTTGATATTGGTGTAAAAGTTTATGGAACAGTAATTTGGTTGTTACAAAATCGCTTCACAAACTACTGGCAAGGCAATTAGCCAAGGAGTTCAAAATATGCCAGAGATATTCGAAAATAACTGCTCAAAAACTCAAAAACGGAAAGTTCATTATTGCAAAGTTGAAATCATCACATATAAGTATAGTACATGATTGTCCGATTTACAACTACTATTTTCGACTTCAATTTTATGGTCCTTGGACCATGTTAAGTGTGTCAGTTAACACAGAAACATGTATGTCTGGTTTAAACCCGTCTCTCTATAACCGTAACAAAATCGCTGCACAAACTACAGACATGGCATTAGCCAATGAGTTCACAATGTGTCTGAGATATTTGAATCCCCTTTTTTCTTAAATATTTTTAAAATCTCGTTCAAAATTTAGGCAAAACTGACAAAATATCGGTAAAAAAATAGTCTTCAACGCCAATTTTCTGGAACCTCATTGGAATCCCCCTTTTCGAAGACTGGATCCACCAATGCGAACACAACGATTAATTATTGCAACGGTCAGTTTCAATTCAAAGAGATTTAATTTCACACCCCAAGCCGACGCTGGCAAATACTGACCCCAGGTATAGTAACATTGTTGATAATTGATTGACAGCGGTGTATGTAAATCAATTGATTGAAAGCGCGACCCGGAGAAGATTTTAAATTTGATTGGATAGTTTTATTATTATGCAACCAATCAAATGTAAAATCTTATCAAGACGCTACTGTCAATCATTTATTCTGCATACACGATCTATGTTGTCTGCTGTCAAAAAATTTACAATGTGTAAAATGTGTTTCTTTCTCTGCAGGCAGTCTTTCGGGAACGTCGGCTTGGGGTGTAAAATTACATCTATTCAAAATGAAACTTTTGCCACTTGCTTGACCGTTGCAATAATTAGGAATAAAAGTAAATGAATAAGAAAATAGACTGTCATTAACATCATATAATTTTGGAACATACTGAAGTATACAATACACGATATTCATGCTTTGCAATGATCTCAGGGAATCAAAAGTAGCAATTAAGGCGGACGCATGGAGACATATTGTGGTATTCATAAGTGATATATCAAATACATGTAGCTATCATAGTATGGAGTGTCAATTAGAATCTACAATGTATCAATTATCCTTAATTATAATATAGTTTTTCTATAAGATCTTTTGGCATATAATTTTTCCGGGATCATTATCGGAGTGCCACCTGCCCACTTGTTTCGTTAACATATGAATTGGGGAAAAGAATGATTTAATATTGGAAAAGAATTATTTTATATTTGAATTACCCTTGTTTATGCTTTGTGTATAATGTTTGTATTAGAAACATTGACTTTGGGAAATTCATAATGCCTGTAGTAGAAATGGTTGCTTCGCGAAATTCAAATTAAAAGGACGATGCAAACCTTGAAATCATTCTGTATAATTCTTCTGCTGCTGAACAGGCTGTGATTAGGATGGGCGGGCCTGACCTTATTCGGGATGCCTGAATTGGGATTTTTAAGCTCGGAAATTCGAATTTCAATAATGTAAGCCTGGGATTTCGGGGAAAAATGCGCCAGGAATCGGGATTGAATAAGTTTTTAAGTTCCTTTGTAGTCCGAGATTTCGGAATTTAGTAAAAATAAAAGTCTGGATTCCGGAATGAGACCAACTCATATATAATAAATGTTTTCATTTGGTATATATTTTCGGATGTCGGATGTTTTTTTTTTTTTTTTTTTTTTTTTTTTTTTTTTTTTTTAATTTTCTACTCTTTGAATGTCTGTCGGTTTTGGTTTTGTTAATGAGTAGCGAGTTCCTTTGGTGTTTTATATTAAAACCAACGAGAAAGTACTTTTTAATGGGTTTTATACGACCGCAAAATTTTTGCGGTCGTATTATGGTTTGTCACAGTCGTCGGCGTTGGCGTCTATATGTGAACAGCATAACTTTGGCTTTAGTGGACAGATTGCTATCAAATTTTAGTATGATGTTTCTTGGCACATTCTTGAGAGGATTTTTCGGGTTCGTTTCAGAAAAAGGGACCGAAAGGGGATTAAATTAGGGATTTTCGTGTCTATGGACAGCATATAGGGGACAGTGAACGGATCATTTTCAAATTTTAGTATGAGGTTTCTTGGCTCAAGCCTGAGCCCGGATTTTAATTTCAGTTCCTAGTCTGGCCCGTTTCAGAAAAAGGGGACAAAAGGGGTAAAAATTGGGGTTTTTTTTGTCTGTGGACAGCATAACTTTGGTTCTAGTGCACGGATCATTTTGAACATTTAGTATGATGTTTCTTGGCGCATTCTCAAGAAAAATCTTTTTAGTTCATGGCCCGACCTTTTTAGAAAAAGGGGCCAAAAGGGAATATATTTGGCGTTTTCACAAATTTGACTGCAGGATCTATATTCCCTATAGAATTTTTGATGGAATTTCTCTCGGTTTACTCCTCAGGAAATTTCGAATCAGTAGTATGCCAACGGATTTCATGTGCATGTACCATTCACGTGATAAATGAAACCCAAAAAGGGCGAATTTCAAAATTTAATTTTTTTAATTTTTATTCCGATTTTGACGCAGTTTTTCGTATTGGATTAATAATGAAAAATTAACATTACGCTGCACCATCAGATTTTTGATAACTTGTTTCTTTTCCGAGCTATAAGGGGCCAAATGGGGTCAAAATTGTAAACATGCGAATTAGCTAAAACTTTGATCTTTCATCCGATTTCATTGGGATTTTTTCTTTATATTTCTCTCACCTTAAGCTTTCATGAGTATACAAGGGTATAGCTCTTACTTTTTCTGGAGCTATAAGGGGTCAACGGGGCCAGAATCCCAATTTTTAGAAATATGTGAAATCTCTTTTTTTTCATCAGATTTTGATGGGATTTTTTTCTTTGGATTCCTCTCATTGTAAGGTTTCCTTAGTATTGCAATAGATTTTGCGTAGCTCTTACGGTTTCCAAGCTATAAGGGGTCAAAGTGGCCAAATCGCAATGTTCAAAATTTGTGAAATCTTTAGTTTTAATTGGATTTCAATCTGATTTTTTCTTTGGATTTCTCCTGATGTAAGCTTTTAGTTGGTTGTCAACAAATTTTGCTTAGCTTTTACCATTTCCAATCAATAAGCTATTAAAAGGGCTTATTTTATTTTCACTAATTTGTGTCCAGTTAATTTTCATGTCAAGGTCCTTATTGTGTCCAGCAAATTACTGTGTCCACATTCATTTTGAATAACAAAATACCGAAGTTGTTGTGAAGTTAATTTCTGCATATACGTATTTCGACAACTTATGTCTCTTCAGTGCAGATAAAATCTAAACATTTAAACATTAAAAACATCACAAGGGTTTATTGTACAAAATTAAGAAAGTATGACATAAGGNTTATTACTCTAATTGGGATAATGTTAATGCAGGAGTACCCCAAGGTTCTAATTTAGGACCCTTTCTATTTTTATTGTTTGTCAACGATATAGTATATGTAGTTTTTAATAAAATAAAATTATTTGCAGATGATACGTGTCTTTATTGTATTGTAGATGATGAGAGTTATGCAGCTGAATCCCTGAATGATGATTTAACATCCTTACACCAATGGGCTACTGACTGGGGCGTCACATTTAATGCAACTAAAACTAAATCTATGTATTCCACTAAAAAGGAAAGTGTTAATATTACTCCTCTCTACATGAATTATACTCAACTTGATGATACATCTAGTCATAAACATCTTGGATTAATTCTTTCTTCTAGTGCTAAATGGGCGGGGGGGGGGGTCATATTCAAGACATTTATACTAAAGCCTGTCGAAGAATTAATATAATGAGGTACTTGAAAAACAAACTTGATAGGCAATCCCTTTAAAAAATATCTATTGGTTTTATTAGACCCATTCTGGAGTATAGAAATATTATTTGGGATAACTGTACTCAAGAGGAGTCTAATCTTATTAAATCTGTCCAACTTGAAGCTGCGAGGATAATTACAGGTCTTCGCAAGGGAACCCCTACGTGGAAAATATATAGGGAACTAGGATGGGATACTCTCCAGAATAGACGAGAAAAAAAATATTATTTTTACACAAAATCTTATCCGGAGATGCCCCAGACTATTTGACTGCAGAAATTCTATAATATACTAATGCAAATAATCAATACAACCTACGTACTCTTAGGGAATTTACTATACCTAACTGTAGAACAGAATATTACAAAAATAGTTTCATTCCCCATACACTTAAAAAATGGCACTTACTTAGTGAAGATATAAAGAACATCCCAAGTTATACTGCTATCAAGAGAAAGTTGAATGAACATATAAATCCAAGTTCACCTTTCTTTTCATCAGGTATAAACCGTAAAATAAATATTATTCATTGTCAACTAAGAAACAAACGAAGCTAGTGATTTAAGTCACCATCTTGTTCTAAGCCACTTGTCTGACAGTTCTATGTGTGCCTGTGGAGATCAGGTAGAGGACAATTATGCTTTCTTTACAACAGCGTTATGAACTATTTAATAAATTGAGAAAATTTCAAAATATTGATCTTGATGTCCTACTGCATGGTACCACAAATCTTGACAACAAAGATAATTTAGAAATATTCTCTTATGTCCAAAAATATATACAAGATACTAAGAGATTCCAATAAAGTCTATAAAATAATGATTAAAGAATAAATTGAGATACTTTTTTTTCTCTCTCAAAAATTATGGTTAATCAGTGTTCATTATCAATTCAACTTTTTTTTATGTTGATTGACGAAAAACAATTAATCTGAAGCGCTACAAATCGATTTAATATAAATCACCCTTAGCTCAACAGTGTTCATTAATTAGTGATTCCCTCTCAATGTATTGACTTTGATGTATTGATTTTTAAGAATAATACTAGATTTGTTTCCGGATTGAACACGACTCAAAACTCCCGTATTACACATGGTGTTTGTTCTTAATTTTATTTTAAGTATCATTAGTTTTTCTATATATTTAATATTTTCTTTCTTTTTTTATATCATTATCTTTTGAAATGCGCTTAATAAATAATTTACTTATTGCTTAGTCTTTAATATTAAAAATATAATATAAATATATAAATATATGATTTATAAACTTAAATCTGAGGAAAGATGGTGCTTATGAAAAAAATATGATTTGTTAGTAGTTAAATGATATATACTATTTTGCTATTGTACAATAGGATTAAGTCGCATTACAGTGGCTCACTTTTATAACTTAAAACTATAAAACTAAATAATGTAAATATTTTTCTTATATAATTTGGAAAATAAATTTATTAATTTATAACTTGTAATAATTTTCTTAACCCACTGTGGTGCGACTTGATCTATTTGACATTTTATGTACTTATTTTGAAAATTACACACATTGTCCATCTTGTTGGGAGATGATTAATATAGGCATAGCCTTTTATCCGATCCCTTTGTTTGTATTACTAATATAAGCAATAAAATATTTTGAATTGAATAATCTAAACATTTGGAAATCAATAAATCGAATTTATGTGTAAATCTGATAGAGACCAAATTACCAAAAGATCTTACAAGGAAAGTCAAAATCAGCTAAGGACAGAGCTATGCAAGAGGAAGATATTCCTTAGGTTTTTATTAAGGATGGTCACTCCTCAAGTTTATCATATCAAGGATTTGAAATTAATATTTTTATTTGTTAGAATATTTGTTATACATCATTTTAAGCAAAAAATATTAATAGGTCAATGTGGCCGTTTTTTGAGATTTAAACACCTGAAATTTTGGCGGGAAACCAAACTTCTCTAGACTTTTCATCCACTTTGCATTAAGGCAATCAACCTTTGAAATACAATGAAGGAATATCAAGAATTTCATCAAATTTTGTCAGAAGTCCCTTGAAGGTGTATACTATCATATTTTGAAGAGAAAAGTGGGGGTCAGTGTGCACAATTTTATAATGCATCATAATGGATAAAATAAGAGAATTCCGAAAGTCGGAGACAGTTTCAAAACCCGAGGAGTGACCATCCTTAACAAGATTTTCTTAAATCTAGATATTGCAAGTTTTCAAATCAAATCGGTTTTCGGGCCAGCACCGAAGTACTGGATATTGGGTTGGTGAATACCCTCGAGGACTAACAGTCCACCAGCAGTGGCATCGGCCCAGTGGTAATAAATAACAAAATACCGAAGTTACTGTGAATTTAGTTTCTGCATATGCGCATTTCGACAACTAATGTCTCTTCAATGCAGATAAAATCTAAACATTTGGAAATCCATAAATCGAAATATGTTTAAATCTGATAGAGAACAAAGTGGGTGACCAAAAGATCTAAAAGGCAAATCAGCTAAGGTCAAAGCTATGCAAGAGGGAGACACTCCTTAGGTCTTAACAAATTTTTTTTAAATTTAGATATTTCAAATTTTCAAATCAAATCGGTTTTTGGGCCAGCATCGAATTTACTCTTGTTCAAATTTCAGGGTCGACATGCTGTGGTCGTATCATGCTGCGCTTGGCGTAGCCCTTTTTTCAATTTTTGTTGTTTTGCGAAAAAACATTGCTACTTTGGTTTCTGAATTTTAGGGTTTGGGGCAATTTCAATTTACAACAGATAAAATATGATACGGATACGAATTTGAAGCACATTTCGTTCTTTACTCATGGTCTTTTCGACAATAGATTTCCGAGGGACATTGCAATTATTTCCAAACCTACAATGAACTGAGCTATAAAAAAGAAGGGAAACGGGGATTGTGCCAAAGAGACAACGACCCAAAGGGGAGTAATAACAACTCAAAGCCACCATAAGATCTTCAATGAACGCTGAGAAACCCCACACGCAGTCGGCCCCTGAATAAAGAGTAATCAAGTTCAGCGAAATAAACATCATCCTAGACTCCTATAGACATACAGTAAACTAACTGGAAAATAAAGACAAGACGCACAGAGGCTTAATAAATTTCCTGACTTAGGACTGTAGACGCAAACCTGCTGCGGCGGGTTAAACTAGTATTATTGCACCCAAACCTTCCCCCCTATAGCCAATGTGATGAATCAAAAAACAATCGTAACAACAGTAAAATTCAGTTGGCAACAGGACTGAGTCAATTGTGAAAAATGAAACTGAAAGAACTAAATATACGGACATAAACATGAAATCACAAGAGACTACTACTAAACCTCCCTTAGTAAAAACATTGGGGACCCGAATTGATGAAAAGGGTTAGATGAAAGTTTTAGAACCATATACCTTTCCACTTATCAAAGTAATATACTGTGGAAGTACTTTTATTCGATGACATCAATTTTCGTGGTTTCATAAATATCGCTATTTCATGCTTAATCCACGAAAATTGGAACCCAACGAACAATAGTACTTTCACAGTAATTAACTTTGATATGGTGTCTTAAGATTTTATTTTGTCTTAAATTTGGGTTTAGATTTTCGTTAAAGAGCGGAAATGTAAATATTTCTTATTAGAATGATTTTTCAAACTAGTGTCTCTACTTTAAGTTTTGCTTTGATGGACTTCTACCTCGTTGAAATCCTACTTTTATTAAGGACGCATGCACTTAAACACTGCCTATTCCATATGGACTATGATAGATCTAGACGGTTTGTATGAGTATGGGCGAGACCAATTTCGGGACGCCGGGATTGGGCACTTTTAACTTCTGGAAATCGGGATGGCCCCATTGAAGACCTGTAATTCGGGTTGAAAATACCATCGGGACACGGGAAAGGGTTGTTTTTAGACCCGAGAAATCGGGATTTTATTATAAAATTTAACGGGATTGGCAAAAATTGGTTTCTTAAATACAATCTTCCAGGATCGGGACTTTTCGCAAAAAATGACCGGGATCTCGGGATTTCCCCATTTTAATGACGGGAAATTGGGATGAGACCTCCTCCTCCCAATGCGTAGCCTATAAAAATATGCACAGTGCCAGTAAGTGTATGCTGATATATAATTCAACTAGTCTCTTTGTAGAAAAGCCCTTTGTCATTACGTTTGCACTATTGTCACGCTCATTCAATTCCAATGTTTTATTATTTTGTTGAGTACATTATCACCATAGTTTTTGGACTTTAGAGCAAAAACTACTATATAGTAATCTACAGCCACAATAGTACCATTTGATGATTCGAAATACCGATATTTTTACTTGATTTTCAGGAACTACGAATCTGCTTTGCTTAGTTGGTATATTATTTCTTTATGTTGGTTCATTGTTCTGCACTCTTTTTTAAGTATTTCTCATCAAAGAGTTATCTCCGTAATTGGCCCGAATACACGAATTTTCTTTTAAGGAATTGAAGTGAAATTGCTATATAGAATAGATTGTGTTCAACATCATTATGGTATATAACTTTGGAACATTCTGAAATATCAATTTAATCCGGATACATTAGAATAGGTTTTTGTAATTATGCTCAAAAATTATCCAACATGAACTAAATGTCACAATTAAGGCGGATACGTGGAGATATATTATGATATGCATATCAAAGGCATGATATTCATATTAAATACATGTAGCTATCATATGAAAAGGAAAGGAAATGGGGTAAATGTCAAGGAAACAACATCCCATATCCAGGTTAAAACGACCCAAAACAAAGCAACCATAGAATGGGTTGTTTCTTCCTGTCTATTAATTATCCTTAATTATAAAGAAGTTTTTCAAGAGATAAACGTAAAAACATCTTTGAGAACGATAAAATTTACCAGAGAGCATTATCAGAATGCCACCTGCGCAAGAAATTTCTTTGGCAAGAACGATTTTAAATTGTATCACTCTTGTTTACGCTTTGTGTACATAATGTTTGTATAAGAAACAGTGGCTTCGGGAAATTCAAAACATAAAAGAGGATGGAGACCTTGAAACCATAAACCTTGGTTTTGTCGGTGTTTGATTCTCTAAAAGTTGAACAGCCTTTAATTAGGATGGCAAATTACAAAAAAGCATTGAGTTTGCATTCAAAGTGACGAAAGCACTTACAGCGAAGAGCGAATAAAAAACACAGCATTGAATATTTATCAAAGAAAGTGAGAACCGAGCCGTCAGTCTAAAACGAACAATCCAAGGACAATGTCAACACCGGAAAAAACAAAGAAACAAACACATAACATGAGTACTGCAGAGAAGAGAAAAATGAAGACATACACATATAAAAAAAAACAGACAACACGGACCCAATAAAAATCCATTGGTGAGATCAGGTGCACCGTTAGAGTAAGCATCTCCTGCTTCTTAAATGATCATTATCAGAATGCCACATTCACAAGAAATTTCTTTGACAAGAACGATTTCATATATTGTCATGATTACCCTTGTTTACGCTTTGTGTACATAATGTTTGTATTAGAAACAGTGGCTACATAAAAGAGGATGGAGACCTTGAAACCATAAACCTTGGCTTTCTCGGTGTTTGATTCTTTTAAAGTTGAACAGCATTTAATTAGGATGGCAAATTACAAAAAGCATTGCATTCAAAGTGACGAAAGCACTTACAGCGCATAGCGAATACAAAAAACCGTAATGAATATTTATTAAAGAAAGTGAGATACTAGCCGTCAGTCTAAAACGAACAATCCAAGGACAATGACAACACCAGAAAAACAAAGAACAAATACATGAGTACCCGGTAGAGAAAAATGAACACACATATATATATATACAAAAATAAACAACACGCACCCAATAAAAACCACGGGTGAGATCAGGTGCACGAGTAGAGTAAGCATTGCCTGCTTCTTAAAAGACACCAGCCGTGTTGAACATGTCAACTCCGTTAGTAAAGTCAAATCTAGTAGAGGAAAACAAACTTTAGTGGCATCTGTTGTCATCTGGGAAACAGATATCCCATAGCGGTCCACCACAAGGACATGATGTCGACCGTAAAACGTCTGTAGTGATGACATCAAGTTATGGGTAACATACCCTTGCTTAAGTAGACTATATATTTTTAAGCAACCGAGCTCTTTCAAGGTAGTAACTTTATCGACCACAGACCCTTGAGTAACGAATGAGTCTCCATATGCCGGTATTTTGCTATAAAGAAAAGGGAACTTGACTATTGGAAATGTAGTGTACCTCTGTTGTCAATTTCAGATTGAAGGTCAAGAGTCGAAGCCGTTGTGGAAATATCTGTAGTATTCCAATTTAGCTCTTTTGGATAGATAAGTTGAAAAAAATTCTAGCATTGACATAATTCGAAACACTTTTTCCATATTAATGACACTGAAAATTTACAGACTTAAGCCTAGACTGACTGACATTATGACTTATGCCGTATACTGAAAAAGACATTCTTACCTTTCCGGGACATTTGATGTTGCTCTCAATTGTTCCCATTGATAATGGCTAACATATGTGTTATGGTTTTATGCTCATTTACTCCATATCCTTTCATAAAAAATGTTCAATGTTTGTAGATTTTTAGGGATGTCTTACCTTTTTATTTTTTATTTTCTACTTTTTGAATGTCTCTAGGCTTTAAGTAAGTAAGTAAGTAAGTAAGATCAAGTAAGTAAAACTTTATTTGAAATTCGGTATTATGTACAACATAATAACACAAGCTCTATAGAGCTTTTTACCGAATATAAAAACATATAAATAACATAAAAACAACACCTTGCATGCACATAATATACAAAGAGCATAGTAATACTACATAGTAAGAAGTCAATGATATATTAATTGAAATCATTTGAATTAAAAATTTCATTTGTAACTAAAAATATTGTGAGACCATTTAAATTAAAATTCACTTAAAACTAAAAATTCTACATTTTACCCAAAATTTAAATAAGAAACAATTGTAATGCAAATTAAGTTAAAAATTAAAACACTTATATATAATTCACTTATATTTTCGTTAAAAATTAAAACTATAATTTATCGAAAATTTAACTTAAACTTCTTTCCTGAGAACAGCAAGCAAAATAGAGCGTAAATAGCTAAAGCAAAGCTACAATTTAAATAAACAAAACAAGCAACATAATAAACATAATAGATATATCAAGCCAAAACTAGCATAACATTTAAGTAAATTACCTGCAAGCACAGCAACGACAATCGGAGCCATTCCAGGACTGAACCAGGCTCCTAAAATGTGAGAAACTGTTTTCAGTCCTGAAATGGTCCGGCAAACTATTCCATAAAGCAGCAGAAGCATATTTGAATGATCTCTTACCGTGCGTAGTAGATTTAATTACTGTACCTGAAATTATATTTTGAATTTTTAATTTTAACCAAATCATTTAAACAGGGAGGGGCCATATTATTTATAATTTTGTATGTCTCAAGTGCCATTGTTCTGATTCTTCTGACTTGTAGGGCTGGCACTTTAGCTTTTTCCAATAAATTTTCATATGTCGATGTAGAATCCTCGTAAATAAAACGCAACGCTCTTTCTTGGATTCTCTCAAGTTTGTTAGAATTTTTTTCTGTACAAAAATGCCAGGCCAAAGGGCAAAAATTGAAATTACTCAATATAAAAGTATGAAAAATGGTAAGTTTATTTAGTTTGGATAACATAGATCCCAATCTTTTTAGTACATTTAATTGTTGTGACGCCTTTCTGCACAAACTACTAATATGTGTATCAAATTTTAGTTGATAGTCAATATCTATACCTAATAACTTTACTGTTTCTTCGCACGATAATGTATTTTCTTGAATTTTAATACAAGGATTTTTTGAATATGTTTTCTTACCAACTGCCAGCACCTGAAATTTATCAGGGTTAGCCTGCATCTTATTTACCTTGAACCAGTCAATAAGCACCTGAGACTCAGACTCTAAAGTGGAAATAAGGACATCATAATCTGGACTACTAAAAGATAAAGTATTATCATCAGCATAATTATACAAATTACTTTCTTTAACAAAATAGATAATATCGTTTATAAAAATATTGAACAATAATGGACCCAGTGTTGACCCTTGAGGTACGCCTTTTTGGATGTCAGCCCATCTGCTCAGAACACTATTTACTTTTATCTGCTGTTTTCTATCAGAAAGATATGATTTTAAGAGAGAAACTGAATGAGCGGAAACCCCATAAGCTAATAGTTTGTCTAAGAGAATATTATGTGGTAAGCAATCGAATGCTTTAGAAAGATCCATAATTATAGCTGCTATAAAATGATTTTTATCAAGAGCTGTCCACCAGTCTTCAAGTAATCTGAGCAAGGTGGTCTGACACCCATGTCCCCTCCTGAAAGCACATTGAAAATCATTAAAGATTGAATCAAAGAAATCATACAACTGAATTTCCAAAACCTTTTCATATAATTTTGAAAAAATAGGCAAGACGCTGACTGGTCTGTAATTTGTTTCAGCAAGAGGATCATTTCTTTTTTGTGCAAAGGTGTTACTTGCGCCTCTTTAAGTTTATCTGTAAAAACGCCCGTATCAACTGTTAAATTTATTAAACTAGACAGCTGAGGTGCTATAACAGATTTACTCCCATTTACTATTTTTGCAGGTATACCGTCTGCCCCAGTTGCTTTTTTAACATTTATTTTATTTATGATTTTTTCAACATTTTCAGATGTCACATGTTGAAATTTAAAATCAGATTTTAAATTTCTATCTATGTTTTTATAAATTTCATTAATACTTGGGTGAGTTGAGGGGTCATATGTTACAACATTGCCTATCTTCTCAGCAACTGTAGCAAAAAAATTATTAAAAATATTTGCAACCTCATTTATATCAGTTACTATTTTACTTTCTTCACATAGTACAATTTTTTTGATCCCCAGATTTATTCTTCTTTGAGAAAAATGGTTTAACAGTCTTCCAAAAATCTATATTTTAGTCCCACCGGTACAGCGTTCTGAAAAATACTTTTTCATTGAATTCTTTTTCAATTTATTTACTAAATTTTGTTGCTGCCGGTATTTTTCCCAATTTTTATCATTACGCTTTTTAGTAAACTGAGAATACAGCATGATGTTTGTAATGAGTAGTGAGTATTTGTTCCTTTGTGTTTTTTCTTAAATCTACAGAGAGTGTACTTGTAGTGGTTTTTCTATTTTTGTTGTTTTGCGAAAAATCATTGCTTCATTTGTTTTTTGGATTTCATGTTTTGAGGCAATTTCAACTGCCAGTGGAGTGAAATTGGCATCTTACTGGGTCTTTATTTCGTGGTTTCAGGCAACAACACGGAAATCCACGAAATTGGAAAAGGACGAACAATAGTTATTGCACAGTTTATATGGAAGACCGTAAAAAACAAAAATTTTTATAGCTTATAGACAACAGATAATATATAATACGTTTACTACAACAAATACGATTTTTGCAGCACATTTGGTGATTTACTGGTCGTCTCTTCGACATTTAATTCTGAAGTGCATTGAAATTATTTAGCAAATAAGTCAATGTGTTAGAAATACAGGAACAAGAGCACTCCGAGAGTCCGGGACCAATGTATGTGGAACCCGGAGCCAAGTGAGAGGAGCTGATAGCCCTGTTAGTCGAGCCCAGAGTCTTGCCAGTGGAGCCCTGAGCCATAGCATTAGAGCCCGGAGATTTTGTGTAAGAGACCGGAGCCCACGTTCAAAAAAGGTTGGAGTCCTGAGCCCCTGTTATTCCTCAAATATCCAATGCATTGAGCTTCCTTCAGTTAAAACATGATGTGTTTAAACATTAATGACCCGAATTACGTATAAAGTATGAGATCAAAGTCAAATAACCATATTCCTTTCAACTATTACGACATCGTCTACGATTAATCAAAGTAATATACTTTATTCTGTTTTGTAATCTTAAAGAAGTCAATTGAAATATGTCTTTGAATGTTATTTCGTCTTAAATTTGGTTTAGATGATAGTAAATGAGCGGAAATATCTATTTCTTGATTAGATTGATTTTTCAAACTTGTGTCTGTTCTTTAGGTTTTGCTTTAATGGACTTCTGTCTCGTTGACATCCTACTTTTATACTTAAAAATTATCAACTCAAAATGGTATAAGACTATGAAATATCTAGACGGTTTGTAAGTGATAAAAAATATGCACTGTGTCGACAATTTAATACTGAAGCATAATTCATGCCAGTCTCTTTTCGCCAACAACATGCTAAGCAGATATCTTGAAACTGCAATTATTTAATTGCTATAGTCTTTTTATAGTTCTTGTATTGATGGCTCTTTAACTACTCAACGGCAGAGTGGGTTTCGTATTTTATTTTGATTTATGTATTATTATTATTTTGAGGAATAATATCTACAGTGCAAACATTTCTTAAAACGGTGAAGCGTTGTGCAAAAGTTCTGGCATCATCTGATATTTTAGTTAATGTTCTCTATCAATTGCAACCGTTATTATTGATAGACTATTGTACGAACTGAAGTATCATTTCGCGATAGCTGACTTATAGAATAGAAATCCCTAAAATATTAAATTAACATACAGTCACACCTGCTTTAGCGATCACCTGAAATAAGTGACCACCTGCTTTATGCAGCCATTCATATATCAAAGGCTGTACTTATAATAATCAATATCCCGTTTCTTTATACATACATGTAAGTCTTTTTTGTTATTCATCTATTTATCTATTTGTTTTTGAAAGATTAAAAAAAGCTGTAGTAATGACATTTATCAGTACCATTTAGGAATATCCCCATTTAATTTTGAATGTGGCTCGTGCAACAGTCTTTTTACAATGCCGGGAACTACTCCTTTCGTTATGATCTGTGTTTGAAATTTCGGTTTTGTGTCTTTTTTTTATTGTTTTCAGTATCATATTAGTTGTGCGACTTTTATCATTGTGACTCGTTTAATGTTCTCCATTATTTACCGAGTAAAGATGAGTGCATGTGAGCTCTTTACTCGAATGGGATCAAACTCTTGCATCGGAAATGATCATTGACGGAAGAATTGATTATGCTGATTACATATTTCAAAGTTAAATTATTTTATTTGATAAATTAATGTGAAATATTCCATACATTTTCAGCACTGGTTATAAATGAATGCAGCCAGTGTAAGTTTAAAACACCAATTTTGAAATACATTACCGACAATACCGTAATGGAAGACGAGATTTCAAGCACCATATAAACCGGCTTTAACCAACAATTTCTACATTTTTCCGGTGGTTTCCAGTTTTTTGCCTCGTGGACTTTGGCTCTTTACAATTCTGTTTGGTAATTTTGTTAGTACCCCATATACATGCTGATACAGTAAGTGTGATTCTATTTTCATATCATACCTATCACCAAGGCTTTTGTCAATCTTCGTATAACCTCTCGGCTTTCTGGCTGATACTGATTATAAGAATGAAAAAGAGTCTTAAAGTCAAAATTAAAGAGGGGACAAGGGGGTGAACTGTTATTGTGTTATTGGGTGAAATTGATTCTGTGTTATCTGTCATTGTAATGTCCAATTCCCTGTTATCTGTTATTGGTAGAATCAATTTGGTGTTATCAAGAAAATTCCAATTCCCTGTTATCTGTTAATAGAAAAATAAGTTTCTTGTTATGCTGTTACTGGAACCCCCTTTCCCTCTATTATAGTTTCCGCATCCTTTTCAGTATCTTAACATTAAGGAATTCCACATCTATACTTTTCTTTATAATCAATAAACTGTTTTTTACATAACCATACTTTTATGAGATATTTTTACGAAAGGATATGGAGTAAATGAACATGAGACCATAACACATATGTGAACTCAAACTGCAATAATTTTAATGAGCTGTATGGCCATTAATTTCTAATTAGCAGCACTAGAACCCAAACACAAGAAATCCAAAATGTTCAAAATGCTTAAAACCAAAACGAAATCCAAATAATCAGTAATATCAAATATAGCTAAGGACAAAACTACGATGGAGGGAGTTAATCCTTCGGTCTTAGAATTTACATAAATTTAGATAATAATAATTATAGAGATACATTGACTCTTTCCTTGTGTAGCAAACGTTACGACAGCTGTCATGTGATTAAACCATAAAAATGGCGGGAAAAAATGAAAAATGTTCAGAATGGAATGAAACTTGGCAGAAATATTACTGAGCATGTGAAGAAACGAACTTTGGTGTTAAAACAACAAAATGGCGACCGTTTCTATGGAAACAGAAAATGGCGGGAAATTTTCAAATTGCTCCAAAATGACTGAAATTTGACAGGAAGTGAAGATACGAGTTTTGGTCTTCAAAATATCAAAATGGAGACCGTTGCCATGAAAACAGCAAAATGGCGGGAAAAATTCAAATTCCTTCGTATATGATGAAAAATGGAAAGAATTTTGAAATACGGTAAGAAAAAGGAAAATAATAATAAATTTACACAGTAAAGGTGCTGAAAAGGGGAAAATAACTTTGATAAAAATTCAATAAAATAGAGAGATGGTGGGGAAAAAAGTAAATTATGTACACAAAGGGATAAGAAAAGTGGAAAAAATGATAGAAAACTTGAAAATTGTGGGAAGAGAGAATTCACCCTAGGACAACAATAGCAGTCTCCCCCTCTAAACAATTAAAGCAGACGTGATAGAAATACTGCCAGAACAAGCCACTGCTGATTTCTGTTTTATAAGGATCACTCCCTAGATGTTTGGAACAAAAAAATATGAGAAATATCAACTCATTCATCTAGTCAACGCCATCCAAAATATATTTTTATACAGCATAATAGGTCATTCCGGTCAAAACGGTGACCAATTGGAAATACAAACTACTTCCAGTCCCGCATGCGCGCTCGGACGAGGACTTTATCTCTCCATAGGACTCCTGCGGGGTCACGTGTAGAACTATCATACAATATATCACAAAATTTGAATTTTGTAGATGAAATTTTTGTATTTATGATTAACAGTAGGCAAGAAAGTATCCACTTCCGGTTTGACATGATTGTGTAACCTACAACTTCCTGTTCTAGTCAAGTGAAGACCGCATACAGTCATGTGACTGTTTTAGTTTGGTATTTGTGCTCCAAGCACAGCCGGTGACATCACTTCCAGTTTTTGTTCTAGAGACGGCAAAATTTTTTGAGGGGAGGAGGGCAATGTTGTCAACTTTGAATGCTTGTAGGTCTCTTAAAATCCTGGTTTGCTATACTGATTTTTTTATATTTTGAAGATATCGTATAAAGGTATATATTTAAGTAAAAAAATGAAATTTTGAATTCGGAAGTTTTTCTGAATTTCACTTTTTATGTCCCTCCAGGGGGCAAAAAGGGATAAAAAATCTAACCTCAATGTGCACATAATTGGGAATATAAGCAAAAACAATTGACAGAAGTGGATGTATTTTTAGAAACACCTTTAAAACAACAAAGACTTATAATCCAAACACTCTTTTTTACAAAAACAATGTACAATTGCTTTTTTATATGGTCAAAAGGGGGGTAAATGAGAATTTGGACCATTATTCAGGGGGAGGTAACTTTGACCCCATTTATCTCAGGAAAACGCCTGGAAAGGTGGTCCAATATTTATACCAAAGAAAGGGTATATATTCAACAGTAATATATTAAAAAAAAAACAGCCATTTTTAATTTGGAATTATTTTTTAGGGTCAGGTGTCCTCACTTACCTTAAGCTATACAATTCAGATTTTAACTCATTGTTTTATTCTGTTTCTATATTTAGTCTTCTTAATTGATCTCTTTCATGAAGACATAACACTGATCAAGGTTGTAATTAATTTTGTGATTGGTATCAGGTGCCAACTTCTGTCGTAGCAATATGTAACAACTCAATATTTGTGTTGATAACTGGTAGAAGACATTAACTTGTGCTTTACGAAATGTTTCTTTTTTATTTTTAAAGGATGCAGTGGTTGCAAATTCATTAAAGCAATTCATTATTAAAAATATATATATTGAAAGTATTCTGCATTGAAGAGGCATAAGTTGTCGAAATGCGAATATGCAGAAACTAGATTCACAGTCACTTCGGTATTTTGTTATTTATTACCACTGAGCCAATGACACTGCTGGCCAACTATTATTTCCCGAAGGTATTCACAAAAACATCAAAACAATGAAACAACGGCAGTAGAATACCGAAGGAACAAAGGGGAGATATTCACAAAAATCGAAGTCCAAAGACAGGGCAAAAACGAGAACACAGAAAACAATGACGTTAGACACAAAAACAATGACGCCAGACAGACACAAAGCACAGAACCAGAAACCACAACATTCAGAACAAAGGCACTCACAGTGTGAACTCCAGTGAAACTGAGAGTGACATCAGGTGCTCCGGAAGGGTAAGCATGTCCTGCTCTGTTAACAGCACCCGTCACACTGTGAGTGATTCAATCCGGGAAAATGTCAAAGTCGGTAGTCAAATCCGGGAAGACGTGAATCTAGCTGAAAATGTCCACTTTCATTTGGGATACTGACACGTCTGAATGAAGGCTGACAAAGAATACATAACCTAATGGACATAAAAGACGTATTGAAA
>MJUU01057523.1:22858-33323 GCA_002080025.1 Modiolus philippinarum | reverse complement strand
GCCCTTAATTCCTCATTAGCAGCACTAGAACCCAAACAAAAGAAATCCAAAATGTTCAAAAAGCTTAAAACCAAAACGAAATCCAAATAATCAGTAATATCAAATATAGCTAAGGACAAAACTACGATGGAGGGAGTTAATCCTTCGGTCTTAGAATTTACATAAATTTAGATAATAGTAATTATAGAGATACATTGACTCTTTCCTTTTGTAGCAAACGTTACTTAAGTTATACAATTAAGATTATAACTCATTGTTTTATTCTATTTCTATGTTTAGTCTTCTTAATTGATCTCTTTCATGAAGACATAACACTGATCAAGGTTGTAATTAATTTTGTGATTGGTATCAGGTGCCAACTTCTGTCGTAGCAATATGTAACAACTCAATATTTGTGTTGATAACTGGTAGAAGACATTAACTTGTGCTGTACGAAATGTTTCTTTTTGATTTTTAGAGGATGCAATGGTTGCAAATTCATTAAAGCAATTCCTTATTAAAATATATGTATTGAAAGTATTCTGCATTGAAGAGGCATAAGTTGTCGAAATGCCCATATGCAGAAACTAGATTCACAGTCACTTCGGTATTTTGTTATTTATTACCACTGAGCCAATGACACTGCTGGCCAACTGTTATTTCCCGAAGGTATTCACAAAAACATCAAAACAATGAAGGCTGACAAAGAATACATAACCTAATGGACATAAAAGACGTATTGAAAAACACATACATGTTTGGTTCGAGATCACCAGACAAATTTTATGACAGTTAATACATTTCGAGGTACCTGAGAATAAAAAAAAACGCTTGATATCATTTCCATGTTTTCCGAAGAGTTATTTATAAATTAGGGGGGAAATTAAGTTTTCTGAAACAGGTTCTTTTTCTCTGTAACATGTGAAAATTGATTCTGAAAGAACCGGTTTGATTTTATTTGGAATTTTGCAATACAGAAATTTTCAAAATTTTGTTCAAATCTAAGGAGTATCTCCCTCTTGCATAGCTCTGTCCTAAGTTCATTTTGGCTTTTCTATTTAGATATCATTTGCTATTTGTTCTCTATCAGTTTTTACACGTATTTCGATTTATGGGCTTCCAAATGTTTTGATTTTATCTACACTGAAGGGACATAAGTTGTCGAAAGGCGCATATGCAGAAAAAAATAATTTCGGTATTTTGTTATTTGATATTTTGTTAGTGCCGGAAGTTATTTAAACACGTTGTTTAGTATTTCATGGTTGTAACAAAAGCCGATCATGCATTTCAAAACACTACCAAAAAAAAAACCGAAAGGCTGAAAGTGACACTTTTTGTCCTGAATTTTACTGAAAGTACCCGACCAATCTTAACTTGTATAAAAATTACTATACTCGCCTCGACCTTTGTCTGATTAAGTCTGAAATTTATTGAACAAGGATCGCTTCGTCATGACTAGTCTAAACTTTAAGTGAAAGAGTCTCGAGCCGTCTCGAGCACGTATGGCTTGTACTGAAATAGTCTGAACACTCTTCTTGAAAAGTCACAACCTTTCTCGACAACAGACTTTCACTGCTTCGTAGTGATAGTATCAAAAACTTAAGTTCAGGAAATATAAACCCTAGCAAAGTTCTGGTTTTGTAGATTTTAGGGTATAGTTTTAGCTCTCTTAAGTTATGTATTCTTTGTCAGCTTCTCATTGTTTTGATTTTTAAGTGTTTTGAATGCCTAAAATAATGTCTGAACTCATGATACATATTTATTAAAATGGAAAGATGCACAACTAAAAATCACAAAGTCAGTGTTGCAGTGTTTCAGATGATTTATTGAAATATTAAACTTGCCATTTTATCGACATCTTCTGGTATTCTAGATTTTCTTTGAGTCTTCTTATCTTATCGCCGAGTTGAGATATATAGAATCCATATCTGCGTCGAGTGAGAAACGACATTTCTAAATTTTTGTAAATTTTGTTGAAAACTAAGGAGTATCTCCCTCATGCAAAGCTCTGTCCTTAGCTGATTTTGGCTTTCAATTGAGATCATATTGGTTACTTGCTCTCTGTCAGTTTTAAGCATCTTTGAGTTTATGGTTTTTCAAATGTTTAGATTTTATCTGCACTGATGAGACATAGGTTGTCGAAATGGTCGTATGCAGAAATTAAATTTGCAGCAAGTTCGGTATTTAGTTATTCTACACTAACTAGTGATAGTTAAATTTTCAATTTTTTAAATGCAAGGCTTGCCGAGAAAGAGCTTGAAAAGTGAAAACAAGTCAGAAATTAGAGAAATAGCGTTTGCACTCCGTTTTTCATGAGACCATAACATATGTTAACTTCAACTGCAATTAATTTTAATGAGCTGTATGGCCATTTTGGAAAATAATTCCTCATCAGCAGCACTAGATCCCAAACATAGGAAATCCACTATTTCAAAAAATATCTAAGAAAAATAAAGAGCATACATCTCAAACACGGGAAATTGTTTTATTGATCATTATTATGCTTCCTGTAAGAAACTGCATTAATAGTGTCTGATATACTATTTTGGCATAGTATACCTACAGCCATGTACTATGCCTGTCATGTGACTTGGAGGGCGGAGTTACAGTATTGTCAATCATATAGTGGTGAAAATCTTACTGGTCATAGAAATCAACCTTAATTTGGTAATATTTCTAATAAAATAAAGTTCTTACCCCATTTGTGACCATTCATTTTACTTATCTCTTTATTTTATATCATGAAATAAAGGAATTTTTTAGGTCTGTCACAAAAAGTTATTTTTCAAATTTTAATGACATTATACAGATGATTGAAGTATAGGCAGTTAAACTGATGGTACCTAAATGAAATAATTAGCTTGGAAATTTTGATAAAAAGATGAAGATAATGACACAGTCAGCATAATAATGATAATAACATTGTGTTTAGCAATGACTATGACAAAATAGTGGTCAGGGTTGAATACACATAGTGCACTCCCCTCCGGGTCGTGCACTATGGTTTCAACCCTGCCCACTATTTTGGCATAGTCATTGCTAAACGCAATGTTATTATTATAATAAACGGTTTGAAAGTTACCAATTAAATTCGAGTTTCGTTCTGGTCCAATGGACTTGCAGTATTTCAACAGTTTTGCACATCTTTTTTTTCACTGTAATTTTCCAATAAATAGAACACAGAAATAATGGAAAGAACGTGACCGATATATTTTGGAATATGCGTTATATGGCAGCCATATTGTGTAAGTTGTTATACAACGACAGCGTAAAATTTTGACGTAATTGCTGAATAGGAAACCATATAGCAAGATGATTTGAGAAATCGGGACGATTATTTCCTTCATAAGTTAAAGTACAAAAGAGTGATTAAAAAGGGATGATATAATTTCGCAGTAGACATAATAGATCATATTCAAAATCGTTCAAATTTATCATTTTCAGCAATCTCATAAAACATCCGTCACTGATCAATCGATTTATGCATTGTTTTAAAATTAAGCACATGCTTAAATATATCTTGACTCAATTCGATAAAACAAAATAGCCTAATGTGTTTTGTTATATAGTCAAATTTTTCTTTTGGAGAACTTACATCGCTAAAATGTTGATTATCTGACAAAAATACCCTTTTTCTGTTTTTTTTTTCACTAAATTGAGATTATCGCTAAGAAACGCTATATTTGGAGGCATAGATTAACTAAGCCTTGTCCTCCACTATATTTTGCCTGGATTTTCATTAAATAATACACGATACACTATAAAGTTATTCATATTTAAGCGGAGGTTGATGCATCATTAAACCTGGTTTAACCCACCATTTTATTTATAAAATGCCCGTTCCAAGTCGGAAATGTTCTGTGTTGGGTTGTGTTTCCCTGATTCAGTCGAATGTTATACGGATTTTCCTTACTGGTATCTCCCTTTGATCGATTCCGACTTTTGTTGTCACTTTTATTCTACATCCATTTGATTTTGCATAAACACCAACTATCAACCTTTCGTAATATTTTTAGAATCATTACACTTTATCTGAGGTAATTTCAAAAACCATACAAAATTATTTACGTCATATTCCTTTCATAGAAAATTAATTTTCATTGACCAACTTTCATGTTACTACAGGATAATTATGAAACAAATGAACATCACATAACTGACCCGAAAACCGATTTCCTTTGAGGGGGTGAATATTGTTCACCTCTTGTTGAAGACCCTCGGGCAACATCAAGATGTAGACAGGAATAAAAGCCCCGTCCTTGATAAACTGGAGTTTTCTATGTATCGTGTAAGTTTTTGTCACATGTACATTCACTCCATATCCTTTCATTTTTTCTATTTGTTATGAAATTTTTAATATCTATATTTAACAAAATTTTGATCAAAACTAAGGAGTATCTCCTTGTCTTAGCTAAATTTTGGCTTCACTATTTTGATCTTATAGGTTATTTATAGGTTATTTTTGTTCTCTATCGGCTTTTACACATATTTCAGGTTATGGAGTTCCAAATATTTTGATTTGATCTGCGCTGAAGAGACGCGAGTAGTCGAAATTCGCATATACAAAAAAAAAAATAATAATAAATAAATAAATAAATAGAAATTTAGCAGTAAGTTCGGTATTCAGTTATTTGTTCCAATTAGCCGATTCTTCTGAAGGTGGACTGTTAGTCCCGGAGGATACTCACCAACCCAGTAGTCAGTATTTCGGCGCTGACACGAAAACCGATTGCTTAAAAGTAAGGAGTATCTCACAACATCTCACTCATGAATAGCTCTATCATTAGCTAAATTTTTATCCTATTGGTTTTTTGGTCTTTATCAGCTTTACACGTATTTCGTTTTACGCACTAAATTCCAAATATTTTGGTTTTATCTGCACTGAAGAGACATAAGTTGTCGAAATGAGCATATGCAGAAAAAATTTACAGTAATTTCGGTATCTTAATATTATAAGCCTTTAATTAATCGTTCAGTTTTTCGTATAAAGGAGATTTCAAATTATGGCTTCCTTTTGTTCATTTTATTCAAAATAACTAAAACGTGAAACAATAATAATTTAAATCTATATAATAAATAGCTATGTCTTTATTTGAGAAGAAATAACCAACAGAATCTGAATGAATCTAAAATCCACTAAGGACAAAGCTATGCACTAGGGAAAAATACTCAAGACATAAGGTTTAAACAAAAACTAAAACAAACATGTATTAGAAGTTTCCAAGTAAGGTTCGTGATAACCGTACCGACAGTCTAAAAACGAATCATCCAAGGACAATGGCAACATCGGAAACACAAAGAAACAAAGACATCACTTAAGCCAGGCAGAGACAACAAAAACATACGAAGGTGAACCTCTTATCGGGCTAAGTATGAAGGCACTGACTACTGGGTTGGTGAACACGGTATAGTCACAGATAATACCTCTAAAATTGATTTAACTATGTTTTTACAATTGAATTTACTGTCTAAAATTCAAGCCAAGAAGTAACCTTTCTAGACAGTCTTCAATATATTTTCTGTGGAATTTCAGCAGTTGTACACTATACATTTATTCCCCGACCCTATAATATTTGCAAAGCAACGACAAATATGGGAATATAAAGATTATTAACATCTTTTCATAATATTACTAGAATCAGGTCAACATCATGAGTAATTTCTGAAAGCCATGCAAAATGATGTATGTAATCTTCATTTCAAAGAAAATGAATTACTTTGATTGACTCCAGGTAACTACAAACGATTATAAGCCTTTGATGAACCTTTCAGAATTGTGTATAAAAACATTTTAATAAATATTTCCTTTTGTCCCTTTTCTCAATCAACGTCAATACTCAGTATCAATGAAAAGCGCTTATTGCCACATATAATTACATCCTCTTTAAAAGAGGGTTTGGTAACTTGTGTATGCCGTTTTAATCTTTTCACATTTTCCATGCAAATAGACGCAAAAGACAATAAATTTGCAAGGTGGAAAAAAATGGGACCTACGAATTAGCGACCTCAGTTTTATTGTCATTTTGTTTTGACGCGTTTTCGTTCAAATGTTTGTTTCGTCTTTTCGGGGAGAACATAAAAACAGCAGTAGAATACCGGAGGAACAAGGAGTGTGATAATCATAAAAATCATTGTGCGGTTATGCGGATGTAAACTTGGATTCTATTGGCTGATTAACCACCTGCTAAATAACCATGTCTGCCATACACAAAAAGACAATCAATAATCATGATAATGTAGTGTTTTAACTAGACCAAAGCCATTCAAAAGCGTACATATAAGAATTGTACATAAAGACAACATTCACAAACATGCAGTAAGCATGGATAAATAAAACATAGTTTACTTCCACCGTGGAATCCACGTAATCTAACAGTAATTTCAGCCTGATATTTACATTAAAAATTGAAATATGAAATACATCTATACTTAGAATAACATGTAAATTATATGAAATATTTTATCGACATTCATTTTCAAAGATTTTCGCTCAATGTATTACGAATTCGAGGGGGGGGGGGGGTGACACGGGGGTCTGCCCTCCCAATTCCCAGATTTTTTCGACCTTTTTACCCAATTCCCACATTTTTTGGCCCCTTTTCCCCAAATCCCACATTTTTAAGGCTATTCCCATTTCCCACATTTTTACATTTCAAAACACTAATAACATCAACAATCTTATTTGCCCACATGTTCAATAAGTTAAACTTAGGCATAACAATGTCTTCCATAGGAAAATATTCTTACAAAAGGACATAATATTCCGTGCACCACAATACATCTACTGGGAACAAAATTTTAAACATCTTATAGATTCTTCGCGGAGGACTATGCCAGAAAATAGATTGAGCATGAATAAGATGAAACCCTTGATTCTCTTTAGATTAAGGTTGTAAGGTCTATGATCCAAAAACGAATCAATCAGCTTCAAGGGTCAATGAGAGCTAAATCAACATCACTTTTCAAAAATCGGCTGATTTTGCCAGATATTTGTCTTCCATTCATGACGAATATCCCGTTGTTCCTGCAGATAAGGCCCCATAATAACATCATTTTTATCTGTAAAAATAATTACAGCGAAATGGAACTTGGAATTGGTAATTTTTAGGGCAAACCATCCTACACAGCTGCTACGCTGTTTAAGGAAGAGATATTACAGTCATAAATTTGTTTTGGCTCCCTTTGGGATTTCAGCCAAGGATGGAGACAAGAAATCAAAATAATGCCCATACAAACAATGGCACATCACTAGATCTGCAAAATGTTCTACAAAACATATTTCTAAGCTGTTAAACTCCATTTTGATGGCTGTAAAAGAGGGCCTTCAAATGCTTTTCAAGAAGTGGTCCTAACGAAATGTGAATGTTGAAAACTAAAGATGTACTTGACATATTGAACTCTAGATCATTTCACACTGTATCAGCTTTTAAACTTTTGACTTCTCTGCACTAATATATACTACCATTTCTCATGAACAACTGAAATCTCGACAGAAAGATGTTTCTCCCATAAGAATGGTGAACAGAGATAAATGTACAAGAACAAGCATACTATGTGAAATACGTTAGCGTTATTGAGAAAAAATATACAGAGGAAGAAGTGATTAAATGTAAGATTTTGTAATCCACAATATATTTGTAAGTTTGAGGACTTGTTTTAAAAGACTAAAGAAATTTCAATGGGCATAAACTGTTCATCTCTTTCAGCTGATATTTTTCGCCACTGAACAAAGGCTCAACAAATTGAAGGTTTTTTTCAAACTAAAGGTAAAAAATAAGCGCAATCATTCTATTTTAGCCTCCGTTATATAGATAATGCTTTTGTCACTAAACAACCCTAGCTTTGGGTATTTCTCTGGGCTTATCTAACCAAAAGAACTCAAAATAAAAGATACTACAACACTTCCACATAGGCCTTATTCCTTGATCATCTAGAAATTGACAACAAATGCAGACTTAAAACTAGGCTGTATCACAAACGAGATTACTTCACTTTTCCAATAGTCAACTTCCCCTTTCTTTGTAGCGACATTCAAACAGCACCAGCATATGGAGCTTATTTCTCCAAACTTATTCACCACTCAAGGACAGGCAAGTGGTCTATACAGTAACTTCCTTGATAGAGCCTGTTCGTTTACAAATATGTTACTTAAACAAGGGTATGTTACCAATTACTTGTAATCATCAATGCACAAGTTCACAATCTTCTGGACCACAAGGGATATCAAAGGGCTGGTATGCATTATTCTTGCAAACTATGGTTTAATTTGCTTCAGTAAGTTTTTAGAAGAAATAATCAAAATATGATTGTCTCGTGTACTTAAATGTTAAATTAATATTCCATGCAAACAGCCTGGTCTTTTTGTCTGGAAGTCTAATATTAGCAATCATTGTAAAGAAACCATCCATACATTATTCCAGCGCGTGTTGGTCAAATGTACTTGAAACGTTTCATAGCAGCTGATAAAATAATGTTTGTCTCATTTGGTGTAAGGTAAAACTATATTCCTCGCTTGCAGTCATCTTTGTTTTTGTGGATCACAGGGATATTATTTTTTTTGTAAAAGACCTTCCATACTTATTCCTGTAAAGTTTGGTTGAATTTCATTCTGTGGTTTCAGAGGAGGTGATCAGAATATGATTTTCCGTAAGGGTCTAGTGTTTTGCTATGTATGACGCTGGTGGCCAAGTATTTTTGTCGTATCAAAAATTAATAAGCATAATACATAAAGGACCTTCCATATATTATTCAAGTACAGTTTGGTCAAATTTGATATTATAGTTTTAGAGCAGATTAATGAAAATAAGAGGCTCTCAAGAGCTTGTATCGCTCACCAGAACCCTGGCTAACACAGACAGTCTTTGTTAAAGGATCTAAATTAAATTATGCTTACACTTTGCCTTTCTCAGAGGACAAGACCCTTTATCGTGTTTCATTTGGGTCCAACTTGGGTTCTGTCTTCTGCAGGGGATTATCAAAGGACTATTGTGACCTAGTTTGGTTCAATGTGGCTGAGCAGTTGCAGGGAGGATCTTTATATGTGTTTTCATATAGGGTCCAATGTTAAACTATGCTTACTGCTGGCATCTATCATGGATATACCACGGATACTAGTATACATGTAAAAACACCTTTTTGCATGGGACCTCCTAAAGGCAATTGTGGCCAAGTTTGGTTTGGCTCAGCAGTTTCAGAGGAGATCTTAGAATGTGGTTTCCCATAGGGCCTAATGTTAAAACTACTAGTATGTTCCACGATGGGTTAAAGGACTATTATGGCCATTTTTGATTCTCTTTGGCTCAGCAATTTCAGAGGAGAAAATCTTTCAATGTGTTTTCGTAAAAGATTCAATGTTAGAATTATGTTCCCCGCTGGGGTCTATCTTGGATATAGCGAGGACATAAAAAATACAATATTTGCAGGGGACCGACTTAAGACTATTGTGGCCAAGTTTGGTTTCAATTGGCCTAAAAGTTTCAGAGACAAAGTTCTTTGAATGTAGAGTTTGGACGGACGACAGACGAAATGTAATAGCCAAAATTCACGCTGGTTATAGCCAGGTGAGCTTATGATGTTTTCCATTGGGGTCCAATGTTAAACTATGCTATGCATTGGCGACCATATTTTAAACGGATTAGGATGACGTACATGAGTACCCTTGTAAAAGAGTTTCCTCATGTTTTGTCAAACTTATGTCAATAATATGATAAAACGTAATATGTACAACTATATGTGGTCTTTGCTACATCATTAAGTACAGCTGAGTAGTATCAGAGGAGTTGTGCTGAAACACCTTGTGATGAATAGACTGCAGACAAGCACGGCAGAAAGTTAGGGATACATGTTTAACCTTTTCAACGTTCATTGTTACTTTGTCCGAGAGCTGAAAAAAAAACAATTCAAGATAATCAAGAGGATACCATGAAGATGAGACACATTTACAATTTTACATGACTATTTAGGTTAATGTCACTGCTCACTCAAGTCAGTGATAGTGAATAAAATGTGACCAAGAAAAACAGACTCTTTAATATGAAGGAAGTCTTCCACCAATGCCTGCTAACAGATGATTATAAAAGATTTATCATTGGGACAATAGACTCATGTCCATAGTCCTTCATTGTCATCATTGCGACTCTCTATGCGTCTATGCGAATCTCTATGCATTTCTTCATAGTTCTTTATGTGAGAATAATTTCATTTCCTTCAGTTAAATCCTTCTATCTACCAATTGATGTCTGGAAAAGCTTAACTGAAACTAGAAGATTTTTCAACCCAAATTTTATTTACCCACAGGAACAACCAAGAAGTAAGAAAAGATTTTTAAAAAATCGACCACTTTTGTTTTTTAATCATTATTTATTTTTAAGGCAGTTAAATTTCCCATTTCCCAAATTTTTGTGATTTCCCACTTCCCTTATTTTTTTCATCATTTTTCCCATATCCCTAAATTTTTTACCCCTTTTTCCCATTTTCCAAAACCGTG